>PVKE010031122.1:5249-19328 GCA_004027555.1 Craseonycteris thonglongyai
GGGGTACAGCAAAGCCAGGGAGTTGTCTTGGAGGTGACTTTGCACAGCTAGCACACAGTTTTTATTTAGACGGTGTTGTGGATGTATAACAATCACATTTCTAAAGGTGCCTTTATTCACACTTTACAGTGGACTGAGAAAGCATCAACCAACCATATCAATGAGTATTTTTATTTGTATTAGTTTTATTTTTAGTGACTCTGAAGGAAGCTGTCTTTGAAAGTCACCGAAAATAAAACCTAAAGTGACCTTGGGTCACTGGAGGCTACCAAAGGGTGGGTGTAGGCAGCGAGAACAAAAAAGATCAAAGGCTAAAATCACAATTTTTTGTTTTATTTTGAACTAAATAGCTTTATTAGCACATGACCGGGAGGCCAGGGGTTTACAAAGAGTTTTCTTTTTTTGCATAGCTGAACTGTGAATCATTTTGAAATCTTGAGTCTGTGTTGAATACTGTGGGGCAGCTACCAAGGTAGCTAGATTGTTCTTGAATCTAATTACCTTCTGGAATCTTGCCCCTTCTGGGGGTAGAGAAGGATTCCCCTCCCATCAGCCTTTTCTACCCTCTCCTTCAATCACCTCTCTGGGTGGATATGGGCCCTTAGGCCCAGGAAGAAATTTACCAATAATTCAAAGCTCCCTTTAGGAGTTAGAAGTCAACACCACTCATTGCCCATGTCAGTGTTCAGATGGGCCCACTCCATTGGCTCTATGAATGCTATTAATAGGACAGTGCTGGGTGACAGAAAGTGAGAGGCAGGGCAGTCTTGCCACAAACCTTGCTAACTAGATGCTTTTAATACTCATCATTGTTCTTTACCTCAATATGTTTAGGGAGGAGTGTGTGGCTTGGCTACATGGCAGAACTCATGTTCAGAATTTTGAACATATTAAAAAGTCAAGTTACATTTGCAAATGGCTAGCTCTAAGCTTTTTAGATTTGTGAGATAAAAAACAACTCTTAAAAGAGACTTTTCCAAAATATTCTCTGTCTTTCACTTTTTATTTGGAAAGCAAACCAAATTTTAAGTTGCAAAAAATGTAGGGTGAATCCCAATATGCCAGTGACTCAGATTATTTTGCACAGTTTGACATATTTTCTCTTTCTCTGTCTCTTTGCACATGTACATCGCTGGTATTATCATTATTTTTCTTGTGGCTGCTACTGAATCACTTATGTGTACCTTGCAGACATCAGGACCCTTTACCCCCATACCCCAGCTTGGGTCTTTTATAAACAAGGGCACTCCCTTGCCAAACATTTTATTTATTTATTCATTCATTCATTCATTCAGACTAAGAGAAGGATCTGTTGAAACCTTTATAATGAAAGCATGGGTCAGTCCAAAGTGCTGACTGTGGGGCCCTGGCTGCTCCTGCTGAAGGCGGGGGTGGGGTGGGGTGGGGTGGGGGAGGGGGGTGGGAGAGACACCACCGCACGTCTGGAGGACTTTATTGTGGCCATAAAACATTTTTTTCCATGTTCTCTTTAGACACACGAAATGAAGGCTGCATTCCCAAGATCTGGCTTGTGGCTTAAAAAAAAAAATTTATAGTATTCTTTTTGGAGGGATGAAAGCATGTTATTTTATTAACATTTCCCTAAGTCTTTTTAACAAACGTTTTAGGCTGACAGCATCCAGCCTGCAGACTGCGGCAATCAAAATACATGCCTTTTTCGAAATTATACCTTTCTGCTAACTGAAGGGGAAAACTTTCCTTTCTTCTGTGAATCATCATCTCTCTGATGGAGAACTTTAAAATCCCTGTGTGTGATCAGCACAGTAAGGTGACGGAGAGGTAATCCTGCTTCTTTCGTCTAACGTGGCAATGAGTTTTGCAAGCAGTTTTCTGGGGATTGGGCTCTTTGGTGGTTTGGGGTCTCATTCATGATGGTTTGTAAAGACCTGGCCCACCCAGTGCAGGCAGCCCAGGGACGGCTGCGAAGGGGGTATAAACCGCACCCTGGCCACGATGACCGCAGTGGGGTGCACCCAGCCCTGCTCACCCTCCCCAGCTGTCTTAGTGCACACATAGAGCCTGGGGCACTCTGAGGGGCAGTCCTGTTTTCCCTGGCTAAGAACCCAAAGGATTTGCTGGGAGCTGGGATTCGGGGAAGCAACTTGCTCCAACACGCCAGATCTGCAGCATCCCCAATACCCCACCCCTCGGCCTCGGTGCTCCCTACCCACACCCCAACCCCAACTTGAGGACTCCCCGCCCCCAGCACGCTGGCAGTCTCAATGCTAACCCCTTGGATGCAAGGAAGTGTTTTTGCCTGGGAACAAACCCAGCACGGCGAGGCCACCAGTGACTCCCAGCGGCTGCACTGGGCGCTGCGCCCCCCTCGCCCCGGCCTCCCCCCGTTCAGCGTCCGCCCCGCCGCCCCCGCGCCGCCTCCTGCGCCGGGGCTGGAGGCGGATTCCTCTCTCCGGGTTTTCAAAGCGCCTTTCCGAAACCACCTCCCCGCCCAGAGAGGGAGAGCGCCTGGGCTCAATCGCTCCCCGGAGCGGCCGTGGGGCGCGCGGGGAGAGGCCTGCGCTGGGGTACTTTCAAACTGAGGCGCGCGCACACCCTCACACCCACCCCCATACATACACACACGCACACGCACACACACACACACGCCCATTTATATAGGCGGTGGCGGCGGCGGCCGAGGCGGCGGCGAGCGCAGGAATGATGGAGCTGCGCCAGCTGACCTGGGCTGGAAGCAAGTGAGCAGAGACCAGGCGTAACCCCCGGATTTCTGTGGCCCGCGCTGGGCATCCTCCCCAGGGAGCGGGGCACCTGGAGGAGGCCCGGGAGGACTGACTTGCCCGGGGAAGGGCGGGGAAGAGGCGGAGGCAAGGTGATCGGAGGAGCCCCCTGCGTACCTGGACTGCCCCGGCGCGCCTTTGCCCGACGCCTGCCCCTTCTCCGCCCAGGTGGGCGCGCCGGTTCCTCGCTCGCCAGGGGAGCTTCGAGGAGACCAGAAAGTCGCGACGCCGCGGCGCGGGATGCCTTTCCCCAAGCGGATCGTGGAGCCGCAGTGGCTGTGCCGGCAGCAGCCCCCGCCGCCTGGCCCGGCGGAGGACGCGAACGGAGGCAGCGAGGAGCCGCCGCCTCCCCTGCAAGCGCCCGGTGGACCTGACGAGGCAGCGGCGCCGGGGCCAGAGGACCCTCCTCGCGTGCCCCCGGCGCCCCCTGGGCCGCCGCCGGCGGTGCCCGCCTCGATCGAGCAGGCGCCGCCGCACGGAGAGGAGCCCGCGGTGGGCGAGGAGAGCGCGGCGGGGCTCCCGGAGGCGGCGGCCGCGGCCGTGCTGCTCATGCTGGACCTGTGCGCGGTCAGCAACGCCGCGCTGGTCCGCGTCCTCCGGCAGCTGTCGGACGTGGCCCGGCACGCGTGCAGCCTCTTCCAGGAACTCGAGAGCGACCTCCAGCTGACCCACCGCCGCGTGTGGGTGCTGCAGGGCAAGCTGGGCGGCGTGCAGCGCCTGCTGGGCACGCTGGACCCCAAGCAGGAGGCAGTGCGTGAGTACCCGCGCCGCGCAGCCGGCGCGCCGCTCCTGCGCCCTCCCTGCGCCCTCCCCGGCCGCCGCAATCCCAGCCCCGCGGCGCCGCGCCCACTGCAGCTCGCACCTCACTCGGGCCTCCCCACCCGCCCTGCCCCGGGGACCCCAGCCCAGCCCGGCCGGGGCTCAGGGCGCCAGATGGACTTCCATGCAGGGATGCAGAGGGGGAGAAAGTTAAGGGGGCGGCCTCGGAACTTGCAGGCAGCTGCGGGCTGAGGGGGCACTGTGTGTGGGGACATAGGAGGCAGAGAGGTCTGTCATTCATCCCTGGGGTTCGCCTTTCCCGCCCCTCCCGGGCTGCGGGGCGGAGGGGTTGGTGCAACTTCTATGGATTCCAGCAGCCCAGCCCTGATCCCTCCAGCCCCCCCCCCCCACTCCACACGTGCTTGGGGGGGCTCAAGAAGTAGTGAGTGTCCTTTTAGGGCTTCTCCTTCGCCGTGGTGGCTTTGTCACCCTTACTGGAACCTCAGGGGCTGTGCCGAGCCCCGAACTGCTGTGACATAGCGCAGCACCGCTCGCCTCCTGGAGTGAACTCTGAAGCGCTCTGCTCCGCCGCTGTGGCCCGGAGGGGCCGTGGGAGACGCGTGGAGGGGGGAGTGTCCCGGGCCCTGGGGAGATCCATGAGACCCTCGGACATCTTTTCGGCGCTAAACAGCACCAGGTTCCTACTCAGTGGCTGTCTGTGCCATCTGTCATCCGAGGATCCCAGAGGCGCCCACCCCACCCCGCTGTGTGCCGTTGCCCAAGTCCATCCGCTTGTGGAAGGCCCTTGAGCATCTTCTCTGCCCGTTAACTTCACTCTTGCGACAGCCCCGGGCTCCCAGTCAATGTCATTCTGTGTCAGCTGCCCTCCGAGAGGCGCTCAGGCGGCCCCACTGGCGCACAGTCGGGCGAATCCGGCGGCGGCGGAATCGTTTAGAAACGAGCCGACGGTGGGCGGGGGCCCTAGGCCGCGGCTCCGGTCCTTAGGCGCCTCGTCCGGCTGCGACGCTCACGGCGAAGGTGATGTCAGCGGCTCCGACTTATATAAGAAGCTTCCCGCGTGCTGCAGCAGCTGCGCCGGTGTGCGGTGGCCCTGGAGCGTGCGGGGCGGGGGCGCTCTCGCGGCCCCCCTACCCGGGGATTTCCAGGCACCTCTGCCCTGTAACCCAGCCCCGCGCCCCCCAAAACCCCTTTGAACGCCCCGGGAATCCAACAATAATAAGCGTAATGAATAAATGATGTGCGCGATCGGTTTTCGCAGCTATAAAAGACTCGGAGTTGGGTTAATGACTGGTTGTTTAAAAGGGCAATTCCGGGGATGAGTTCTGGAAAGAATTAGGACTGCCGTAGGCCAAGTCGTATTTTACTTTTGGGACTCGAAATGAGCGCTTTAATCCTGCCTCCTTTTTACCCTAAACCGCACAGCAGGGACAGCGCCTTCACTTTCCACAGCGCTGATATCTGGGGGGTGCGGTTGGGGCGAGTGGTGATTTTACTTCAAAAGAACTGGAGGGAAGTTTTGCAGACTGTTGAGCGGTGCATACATTTCTTGTGTGAGGGTGTGTGTGTGTGTGTGGGTGGGTGTGTGCGTGTGAAAGAGAGAGAGATCCTTAAATTAAATTTCACAAAAGTGAAACTCAGTGCGGGAGCAGATTGTGTCTTCCTCTCCCCTCTTTCTTTAGAGGCAGCAATGGGCAGTTATGTACCTGGAATTTGACACAGTTTTTTCAAGTCCTTTGAACTGTTTGGAGTACACACTAATGGTTAATGGAGAAAAGAGAAAAATATTAATGTGTGCATATGGTTGATGAATATATACTGTTTATGCATACTTATACATGAATAAATAAATAAATTTGGGACTAACATAATACCCAGACTTGGACTTTAAAAATCTACTATTTTTATATTTTTAAGATTCATTTTTTTTTTGTTTTTGACAGAGAGAGAGAGAGAGAGAGAGACAGAAAGAGAGAGAGAGAAAGGGGAGGGCCCAGAATAGTCTCCATAGTGGCACATCATTGGTTTTTCCACATAGTTTCATTCCACAGGTGGGCTTGGGGCTGCACAGGGCAGGAACTGGGCCGGGGTCTTGCCCCGGTGAGAACTGAATTGGGGGCACTCCCCAGTTCAGCATATGGGTCCACACGGGCCAGGGCTGGGATTCGATCCTTGGTCCCCAGGGTTGCAAAGTGAGCGCTTAACCCACTGAGCCATCCCAGCTTCCCATTTTTAAATTTGTCTGAAACGTTATCTGCAGGCTTTGTGTTAGGGTTTCTGTGCAAGCGGGTTGTTTCATAGGGCATCCCAGGAAGCTCAGGGAGGGAGTGTGGGACCCAGCAGGGAGGAAAGCTCATGCACAGAGAGTCGGCTTGGTTACCACAGTGGCGAGGGTGGCTCCATGTAGCACACACCTCAGAAGTGTTGCACTGAGGAGCCAGGTAGCTGGAGGATTTAATCCACCAGCTTCCATCCCTCACTGGTGGAAGCTGGTACCTAGGGCATGAACTCCCTGGTTTCTGGGGCCTGCTTTGTGCGTGGGCTCCGCATGCTCCCAGACCAGGTAGAGAGATGCAGAAATCTACAGGTGTATACAAGAATGTTTGTCATGGTCCTCTGAGGAGGGCAGAGGGGTATGGGTGGAGTACCAGTGGCATCCGCTACATTATGCATCGCCTTTTAGCATTGCTCAAGGCCTATGGGAGTATCAAAAGGAGTGGCCCACATTCTCTTTTCTCTCCCTTTGAGGGTATCTGGGGGCACCCATATCACCTGTATACCTTCCCACCAGCATCACCCGTCCCCATGCAGCCTGAATACTGCTGCATTGGGGTTCCTTCAGACGCCATGAGACAGGCTGGTGTTGGGGGAGTTGCAGCATGACATGCTCTGACATGTACTTTGGTGAAGTCACTCTGGAGGTTGGTAGACCAGTTAGACAGTGTGACTGGTGGTGGTGGTGCTGGTGGTGCTGGTGGTGGTTAGAACTAGGGAGAAAGCTGTAAAGACAGACGTGGTGGAATTTTGAATTCATTTTGGAAATAGAATGAACGGGATTACTAATTGGATTGGGTACAGCAGGGCTCCCCAACCCCTGGGCCAGCGAGCAGTACAGATTTGTGGCCTGTTAAGAACCGGCGCTGGGTGAAGGGCTAGTGAGGGAAGCTTCATCTATTTATAGCTGCTCC
This sequence comes from Craseonycteris thonglongyai, assembly GCA_004027555.1. Lineage (NCBI taxonomy): Eukaryota > Metazoa > Chordata > Mammalia > Chiroptera > Craseonycteridae > Craseonycteris > Craseonycteris thonglongyai. The sequence continues at coordinate 11,974 of PVKE010031122.1, forward strand.
CCATCAGTGGAATTACTGCCTGAGCTCTGCCTGCTGTCAGATCAGTGGGGAAGGCATTACATTCTTTTTACTATTTACTTATTTAGTTGTTAAATGCATTGGGGTGACATTGGTTGGTAACAATTACATAGGCTCCAGGTGTACAACTCTACACTACATCGTCTATGTATTGCAGTATGTGCTCACCACCCAGAGTCAGCTCTCCCTCCATCACCATATATTTGATGCCCCCTCCCCACTCCCCTACTTCTCTCCCCCCTTACCCTCAAGTAACCACTAAACTATTGACTGTATCCGTGAGTTTTTGTTTCTTTGCTATTTTCAGTTTTATATTCCACCTATAAATAAAGTCATGTGTTTCCTGATTTTTTCAGTCTGATTTATCTCGCTTAATACGATGATCTCAAGGTTCATCCACGTTGTCACAAATGGCTGTATTTCATCTTTTCTTATTGCTGAGTACTGGTAGTATTCCATTGTGTAAATGTACCGTCACTTCTTTATCCAGTCGTCTATCACAGGACACTGGCTGTTTCCACGACTTGCCGGACTTGGCGGAGAGGGGAAGGGATCAAAGCACACTTTCATCCATGGGAACTGGAGGGAAGATGGAGGACATGGGCAGACAGGCAGGTAGGCTGGTGAACTGATGGTGGTGGATGGAGTGTTCTTATATAATTACATTTATTTTCTCTGAAGTACCTGGTGAGGTCACCAACTGAGAAGGTGTTGGTAATGTGAGGAGAGAAGGCAAGGTGTTAACGTTGTCCGAGGGAGGGAACATGGATGCAGTAAGAAAATGTAGGGGCATTACCCGAGTGTGTTGACAGCCTATTGAGATTTATGGTCATGAACTTGAAGTCCAGCTTTTCTGTCATTAAAACCTGAGACTTTGGAATTACTTCATGGGCCCTGACCCCAAGCTGTTCATCTTTAGACATTTTAATGTTGTTGGCTTTTTGGTAGCTGTTGATTATATTTAGTTACTGAGTTTTCAAGTAAATTTTATATTAAAGTTTAACATTCCTACAGAAAGGTGCACAATGAATGTATAGTTTGATCAATTTTCACAAAGTGAGCAACTCACGTTATCATCACCCAGATCAAGAAATAAAGCATTACTGTGTCTTGCACACACACCCGACCCTTTACCAGTTGCTATCCCCCTTCCCAAAGTTAACCACTATTCTGATTTCCACTTTTATCAATTAGACTTTCTCATTTTTGAATTTTTGTAAGTGGAATCATATAGTATATACAGTAGACTCTGAGTTAATCGGCACACATGGAGGTTGGTAGATGTTGGATAAATGTAACTAGACTCCCTGTTAACTGGAACCCAAGCAGCCGGCCCTCTCAAGCAACTAGCAAAACTTGCTTGAGATTTTTGCTGATTGCTTGAGTTCTGGTTAACTGAGGGTCCACTGTACTTTTGGTGTCTAGCATTGTTCACCCATTATGTTTGCAATGCTCTTCCATATTGTTGCATATACAATAGATTGTTCATTCTCATTGCTAAAGAAAATTCTATTGTGTGTGTATAGCCCAATTTGTTAATCTATTCTTCTGATGATGGCCATTTGGGTTATTTCCAGTTTAAGGCTATTGCCACAATTTTTTCCTTACCTTTTGATGAGCCCATGTACACACCGTTGTTTGGTATATATCTAAAAGTGTAATTGCTGTATCAAAGGGGGGTGGATCTGTTTGGCTTTAGTCGTTACTGCCTAACAGTTTTCCAAACTGCGTGTACCACTTTATACTTCCAGAAGTACATGCAAGTTCCAGTTGTTCCACATCCTCACCAAACACTGGAATTGTCTTTTAAATAGTTACTCTGGTGGATAGGCAATAAAAATTGTGGTTTTAAATTGCATTTCTCTGATAGTTTGTGAGATTGAGCACCTTTTCAGACATATTTTTGACCAGTTGGATATTCTCTTTTATGAATTATCTGTTTAAAGCCTTTGATCACTTCTAAAGAGTTATTTTTATTGTTTTTGAGAGAAAGAAAGACAGAGAGGGGTGGGGGGAGCCCAGAGCAGTCTCCATAGTTGCAAGTCATTAATTTTCTATATAGTTTGATTCCACAGGTGGTGACTGGGCTGCGCAGGGCAGGAACCAGGCCAGGGTCTCACCCTGGTGAAAATTGAACTGGGGGCACTCCCCAGTTCAGCAAATGGGTCCATGTGGGCTGGGGTTGAGATTCAATCCTTGGATTCTGAGGCTGCAAGATGAGTGCTCAGCCCACTGAGACATCCTGGCATCCCCTGCTTTGCTCATTTTTAAGTAAGGTGCCTCATATATATATTTTTATTGTATTGTGGGAGTTCTTTATAGATTGTGGATATGAGTCATTTGTGAACTATAGAAATTGCCAATACCTTTTCTTTCTCCATGGCTTGCCTTTTCACTCTCTTAGTGTTGTTTTTGGTTAGCAGAAGCTCTTATTTTTATGGAGTCCAGTTTATCAATCCTTTTCTTTTTGATTGGTATTTTTTTGTGTTCTGTTCTATTTGTTCTTAAAGAATTTCTTCCCTGACCCCAAGATCATGAAGATGCTCTCCTATGTTCTAGAAGATTTTTATTTTGCCCTTGTCACTTAGATCCATGATTCATATTTACAGATCGTGTGAGGTATAGGGGTCAAGATGAATTTTTCCATATGGATACACAATGGATCCATTGCCCCTTACTGAACAGACCATCATTTCCCCATTGCACTGCAGTGACATCTTTGTTTCTGCTAACATTTATTGAGTTCTAATATATGCTAGGCCCTGTGCTAAGATCTTTATATGAATTCCCTTACTTAATCTTCACAATAACTCTATGTGAGAAATACAGTTATTTTCCCATTTTACAGAGGGTTAGTAATTTGATCCACATAGCAACAGCTAGAAAATGCAGGAGCCTATGTTAGGATCCAGGTCTGAGTTCACAGCTTTCTTCCCAAGCATTGGACTTTTCTTCCATATATTTTTGCACAAATCCAGGGGAATTACTTTATTAAAATAAAAAACTTTTTCAATATGCTGATGTCCACTTGACAAGCGTCATCTCTTGGTGTTCTGCTTATAGGCCCTTCCTGCCTTCTTCATTTTCCACCCCAATCCACTCATACTGAGCTACTGGGTGCTCCCCAACTTGCCAGGTTTTCTCATTCTTCACACCTATGAAGATACTACTCTTTCCTTCTGGAACGTTACACTGGCTAATTCCTACATGATCATTCTTTGACGCCCAGCTGGCAGATCAGCTTTTCTGTGAAGGGGAACCTGATTCCTTGCCCACCACCTCTCCACCTACAAATTGTATAGACCTCTGTGCTAAGCTTAGGTTTTCTCATTCTGAACAGCAGACAGTGTTGGCGCTCTGTCTCTCTTCCTTCAGACCGCACCTCTCATGCTGAAGGCTGCTTACTGCAAATTCCTGGGACTCTGTCTAAGGCTTTTTGTTTTTCTGGTTAATGGACTGTGCTTGGCCTTGCACACAGGGAAAGACAAAAGTGCTAGCAAGTTAATTCCCTGAAGTAACACTCAACCAGTGATGGATAAGGTTTTGGTGGATGAACACCCCAGCTTCTCTGCCCCTTGGATGAGAGAATGCTGAGGTATGCTCTATGCTATTTCTCAGAGTCTCCCAATAGTACTGAGCTCTAGTTGCCCACAGCAGTGACTTATTTGATAACTCACCATGTATTTTCTGCCTTTTTCCATCTTGCTTTCTCACTCACATATGGGTGGTTCCTGAGGAACCACATGAACGACTGTGATTGAACTTGCACTTACATTCATAAGGTCTGAGGAAATCCAGACCAAAACAATCTGTTTAATCTTTAAACTGTGAAGGCAAAGATCTAGGGCTGGGAGTATGGTAGAGGTGACCTTTCTCACTTTTTCCTTAAACTATTTTCTCCAGGATTATTACATTAGCCGCATGCCTGCCCCCTCCCAGCTGCTCTGCATTGGGTCTGGAGATAAGTTAGTTCCCTTTAGGAAATATCTTTAGTGCTTCATAGGTGAGAAGGGGCACAGAAGGATCTTAAGTCTAAGATGGTGAAGACACACCCCTTCAGTTCCTCAGTGGTCCATGGGCCAGCCTTTTAGAGTACTGTTTATCGTCCTATGAAATGGGGTCATTGACAGCCCTAGGAGATCCAAGCTCCCGGTTTAAAAAGCACAGTTTCAACCAGAGCAGACACAGAAACTGCTAAATCTGGGGGAAAAAACTAGGAAGTAACACATTGGTTAAATTGATCATTTTGGGTTGGTATGGTAACACTAATCATGGGTTCAGTCTGATTTTGGAAGGATGATCCTGTTCATCCCCATTCTGTTCATTCCAACACATGCAAAAACCCTTTGCAGACTGGTTAATGTGGTTCTTTTTTTTGTTTCTTTTTTTATGTTTCAGTAACTGTGGTTAGGTTTTTTTCCCTCCTATTTCTGCTCAGTGAGCTTCTTTGAGGCATTATAAGATCCTAACAGCTCCATTGAAAAACTGCTTTTAAACCTATCACAGACAACTGAGAAGAAAGCAATCTTTCAAAGGTTAATAATTCATGGTTATAATTTCCTCATAACCAGTAACAACAACACATTTCTTTCTAGACTTTCCTTTGTATTATTAGATTGGGCTTTTAAGCCAAAACTACTGCACTACTTTACCTAGGAAATCTTTGAGATTCTGTTGGGATGATATTGCTAAGATGGTAACAATAAAGATGTTTTTCTTCCTACTTGTGGAGACCTTGTCCACACAATACCATCAGCAAAGTGTAAATTTCACATAAGCTCTCATATATACATCTTCAGTCTCAGAGCTTCTAGTCTATTTTTAATGGGCATTACCTTTAAATCACAGTGACATATTAAATCTCTCCTACTGTCCCATGTTATCCCAAGAGTCTTAAGGATCCATACAATGCTTTGAAATTTTAGGGACGAAGACAATTTAAATGTAGTTTGAAGTTTGTTTGGACGGTTCAGATTAATTTCTTAAAAAGAGGGGAACACAAGATTTTGGGGGTACACTATTAAAATATCATGTGAAGACTATGCCTGGAACCAACCATCAATCACAAAAATTCCTGAAAGTTCTTTTTGCATCAATAATTTCCTGAATCACACCTTGATAATAAATGAAAATAAAAAGTATTGAGGTAGGAAACGTTTCTGAATGTAAGTCTGTCATTCTAAGGTCTAAATTTGTTGAAACAAGGTTTTGGAGAACCCTACCAGACTGCAAGCCCACAAAGGACAGCAACCCTGTCTGACTCATCTTTCTGACTGACTAAGACAGGTGTACACTTCTTATTTCTGACAATAATGTCTATCCCTTAGTCCACTAACGAACATCAGAAGGTTCGTTGTATTGAAATAAGAATCTGAGGGCCTGGGCCTTCATATGCTGAAAAATTATCAATACTTATGAAGTGCCTGTCTTTCCAACTGAAATTAACCAAGAACAAAATAATTTAACAAAAGTTGGAGAATCTTGGGATCTTAGAGTTGGGAAAGATCTTGGCACCCATAGAACTAAACTTCCCACCCAGGGTGGAACTCTTTTTTAAGATGACCCAAACGGCAACCCATCTGGTTCCCATGCCCTCTAAAACTCCCTGGAGTGTGAAGTGGCCACTTTGACCCCAACTTAATTGCTGGGAAGTTCCTATTATCAAACAACCCTTATCTACAATGAGACTAAATCGGTCTTATTGTAGTGCCAGCATTTTAATTCTGATTCTGATGTCTGGAGCCATATGTATGTGTTTATAATCTCCTATCCAAGGCATCTTTTAAGTGGCTTGGTTACCGTTATGGTCCCTTTTTAAGCTTTCTTCATCTCAGGTAAAATAACTTCAGTTCTTTCCACCAGGCCTCTTAATGCCAACTTTGCTGGCCTCTGCCACAGGTGCAGAGTATGAATGGACTCTTCCCTTTCTTTATGTGACTGCCTCACTAGAACTAAGGTGCCCCTTGTTGTTTTAACCATTGCATGACACTGTTGGTGCATTATTGCTCTTATGACCCAGCAAACTCCTTTCACTTATAGTGACATTTATTTTATATGTGGTTTCTTCTATTCCATTTGTGCAGTTGGTATTTTGAACTGAAATTTCACAAGACTCCCCCATTTTCTCTGTTAAATTGAATCTTGCTTGCTTTGCTCTTTCACTTCGAATCAGTGGTGATAGTTTAAAATCTTGATTCAATGTGTCAGCTACTGCCCACGGCATTTTGCTCTGTGCAGACATCATAAACATGATTCTAGCCCATCACCCGCACTTTGATAAAATTATTGTTCAGATAGACTGAAGGCCGGAGCCCACTGGCAGGCAGTACTAACAACATCCCTCCAAGTTGATGTCTATTAATTAGCATTCTTTGGGTACCATTGTTGCAGCAGTCACAAATGCTCTCCCACAGTCCCAGTACCATTCAAACCACATTTCTCCACCTTGCCCACAAGATCTATCATCATGAGCGGTTGTCAAATGGTTTGCCGAAATCAAGATACCATATGTCTGTAGTATTCCTTTGATCTCCCAGTCTAATAACCCTACTCAAAAGGGAAATGAGGTTAGTCTGGCTCAAACTTGACTCACTTATAGCCATCAGAGGGGCCATTTAAATTTTCTTATACATAATGGACAAAGAGTTTATTTGGGGGAATCTACTTTGGTGTTTTGGCCATAGAATGACTGTACTGTTTGGCTGCAAGGGGTTTCTCTGGGTCCTAGAGTCCATTTCTCTGATTCTGAAGTACCTGGCTTACAAAAGATAGAATCAGAGTGCTTATCACTTCCTTTCTTTTAGGATATTGGGTGAGAACCTTATGTTCTTGTTTCTTCAGGAAAGGTTTCGAATTCATGACCTTCTGAGTTTGCTTAGGCTCAGTTTGAGTAAAGTTGGGAAGTGACAGGTTTACCTAATTGTTGAGAAGCAAGCGAGTATGTGGTTAAGGGTGTGGGCTCTGAAATCAGGCTGCATGGGTACAAATCCTGGCTCTGCACTTTCAAAGCTGTATGACTTTAGACAATTTACTGGAGATTGGTTTTTCTATTATGGGGTGGAGATAAAACCAGTACACACTGCATCAGGTTGTTGTCAGGACTAAAGGAGTCAAGGTACAGGCATTGGGACTGTGCCTGGCACACAGTGAACCCCTGGTAATTATTGGCTGTTATTTATTTTATTGGTACTGTGATTGGATCATACAGAGTGAGAGGCATGTGCTAAAGTAGGTGAAAACCTGTGCCTGAATCTGTGAAATGCTGGGTCAGGGAGGAAAGGAGACAGCTGACCAAACAATACTTTGTCCCTCTGCATGGTCAGCACCTATTAAGATTT
>PVKE010031123.1:0-19225 GCA_004027555.1 Craseonycteris thonglongyai
ACAGCTTATAAATATGCATTGTTATCAATATTTAACCACTATTTATTATTGTATTTGATGTCCAGCAGATGGAGCTGCACCCTTAATATTCAACTTAAATTCTGGGAATATTAAAAACTATGGTCACATTTTCATTAGTTTAGTTTTGTTTTGTTTTGTATTTTTCAGAAATCCATTCTATCCTCCCAAAGGTTTTGTAAAGTGTATGTCCCCTTTTAAAAAAAGATTATGTTTAAAATTTGTTTTGAGAATTTTGTGAAGCCCCCCTGAGATAATTGGAGACACCCTGGGGTGTCATAAGAAGCAGGACTATGTAATGGATGTGGGGAACTAGAAACCTTGAGAGATTAGCTGATTGTGTGGTGCCACACAGAGAGTTGGGCAAAGCCAGGAAAAACAAGTTGAGGGTCCCTGTTCATTGGGTTTCATTTGTTGAATAAAGGCAGGGTGGGAAATTGAATTTTGATGTGTAAGTACACAAGGTTAGCATTTCTGCATAATTCCAGAATTGATGTTTTCAGGGATCCTCACCACAATACTGGCTTTGGAGTTAGAACGATCCAGGTTCCAAGACTAATTCCACAACTTCCTAGCTGTGTGACTTTGGGAAAGTCACTTCACATCTCTGTGCCTTACTTTTCTCATTTGTAAAATAGGGATAGCAAAACAACAATAACAACAAAGAAAGAAAACAAACAAACAAACAAACCCTATGCCTAGGATTGTTATGAGAGTCAAAAGAGACAATGCATGTTAAAGTGTTTTATATAGTGCCTGGCACATGGTAAGAGCAAAGTAAATGTTAGCTGTGATTATCATCTATTCATTTATTCAACACACATTTTGGGCTCTGCATTGGTGACAGAGAAAGCACAGACACAGTCCTGCCCTGTAAGAGTTTAGGAAATGGATACTATGGGTAAGCAGCAGTGTGAGAGAGCATGGAACTAGCATTTCTGGGTCTCTGTCTGACTGATTTATTTGAAACCTCAGATAAATTATATAATCTCCATTTTCCTCTTGGTAAAACAAGGATTTGGACAATATGATCTCTAAAATACCTTCTAGCTCTGAAACATTCTATGGCTGTATTTCAAAGAAAATTACTGAATGAGATCAAATCAAAGTTATTATCTTTCAAATATATTCACATTATGCAGTCTCTTCTCTGGAGGTGCAAAATTCTCATAATTAGGTAAAGGTCCAAGGGCAAACAGGATGATTACAGCAGAAGCTGGATAAGACATCATCTTTGAGAGGTTGGAAGCAGAGAAAAATCAATCTTCAAAAAAATATGGAAATAGAACCATACAAAATATTTTATTTATCACTAGTTTAATTACCAAAGAATACAAATGGTTAATTTTCGAACTGTATGGGGCATCAAAATGCCTTTGGTATTTTTAAATTACAATAAAATGTATTCCATTATTACAGTGTATTTGCATGTATGTATGCATGTGCATGTCTATATGTGAACATGTCTGTGCTTAGGGATGGGTGATGGGTTTGCTTTTGCTTTCTTGATTTTGTATACTTGAATCAGTGATTGACAAACTTTTCCTGTAGAGGAGCAGATATCAAATATTTTAGGCTTTGTTGGCCACACACCATTTCTGTTGCTGCTGCTGCTTCTCTTCTCTCCCACCTTTTCTTCTTTCTTCCAACCATTTAATAATATAAAAACTATTTCTAAATCCCAGGTTCTGCAAGAATAGGCTGAGGATTGGATTTGACCTCCAGGAGTAGCCTGCTGACCTGCATCTTAAATCAAAATTTTAGCCTCCTGTTTCTATTGGTTTGGTTTAATAGAATCTCTCCATTTCCACCCCATCCCACCTTGCTCAGGGCCCAGGTTGTTTTTCACCCCAGTCTCCTCTACTTATTCTCATCTTGTTCTGCACCCTCCCTGATTCCCATCTAATTTCCTTCTCTAATTCCAGTGAAACCCTGGCTAACAATGCAGCTCCAGCAGAAAGCAATACCCCTGTACCAAACTGGTGGTAATCTAGTCCAACAGACTGCTCCATAGATAGGGACTCATAAACACATCTATTCCACAAAACAATTTTCCAGGTTTCCTGGGCCCAGGGCCCTAACCTTGGCAATGGCATGGACTTAGTTCTCACATAGAACCAAAATTTTAATTATTTAGCAAATATTTACTGAGCTTCAGTTATATGTTTGACATTGTACTACAGACTTTGAACACAGAAAAAAAAAAGACACGGGCAAGGTTGTGACCCTTATGGAACTTATGCAACATAATGAGGGAAATAGACATGGAAGCATTTCTACATAATGCCGGAATTTTTATGAAATATTGCAAGTACAGGGTGTTTTAAGAGCTCAGAGGGCACCTACCCAGACATGGAGGTCATGGGAGGTGGAACCTAGAAGTGATATCTCACTATTGTTTCTAGGTAGGGAAATTATATGGAGTCCTATATTAGAGCTGACTAGAACAGCAGGTGCTCTAATATCCGTAACAAATGGCTCTTGAGCTCTACTTAGACCTTTGCTAACAATAATTCTGCCCAAATAAGGCTATATCCCTTTGGCCCAAGCTCCTGGTTTCAGTCCTACTTCCTAGGCTGTTTCCCAGAAATACTATCTTAACAACCCCTGGCCATGTCCCCTCATCTAGAATACTGACCCTCACCTAATTCTGAAGGTCTATCTCTTCCAGGTAAAGCACTTTTGCTAAGGTGATCACAATTGAGCAGCCAACTGGCAAGAACAGTGATGAGCAACTTTATCAGCTTTCAATGATTAATACTGATACCAGCAATTACTCTTTTCAGATATCACACGTTTGCCTTTTTTAGTGTGCTGGGTCAGTTATGAAGGAGGAAAGAGTAAAGCATCCAACTTTAAATGAATATTTTCCACACTCAACATTTTAACTTTAAATTTTGAGTCCTCAAGAAAAGTGGTCAGAAAGGGTCCTCTTACTCTTCATTAACTGCAAAATGAATAAAAGGATCTCCTTTTGTGCCCCCCTCGTGCAGGGTCTTCTTGGGAGGTATGTTAGCCTATTCATATGCTAATTCTGCAGAGCCCTCAGGCTTTTCACAGAGGCCCTGTGCAATGAGATGGGAGCCTGCTTATTTCAAAAGAGCAGCATATGCTCCTTAAGGTGAACTCACAATATAACACTGCAGGGGAAATACAGTGCATTATTTGTCCCTTTGCTGAGAGAGTTTACAAGCAACATTTGGAAATGGATGGTATTTTTCTATATAGAGACTGAATTTGATAATTAACCATGATTTTTTAAAAATTGAGATTCAGGTCTTCTAAACCATTTTCCTTTTTTTTTTTTAACGTAAATAAAAGATAAAAGAACATTTCAATTCCTAGAAAAGCCCCAGAAGTGCCTTCTCCCGAAGCTGTTTAACTGTTCTTTTGAAAATTCATTCTTCTAGAAAAAAATTCTCATTTTCTCATTTGGCAGGGAAGTGGACAGTGTCTATAACTTAATATCTGAAATCTCTTTCTCATTCTCTTTTTCATTATTAAGCCTAATGTATACTATCACAAGAGAGCTTAATGTTTAGGTTATAATTTCAGATATGCAAATAATTCATTAGTTCAGTATTTGATAATCATATTTCAAAAAACTTCTGATAGACATTAATTGCTTCTTCTAGAATTATATTCTAGTCTTAGTAATGACAAACACTGTGTATTAATTTCACATGTATTAGAAATAATGATTAAAATAAGACCTATTTGATGTAATGACCATTAGTTCAGAGCTGTTGAATGGTGCTCCGTGGCTTAAGATGAATAATAATGGCCCATTTTTCATTAGACAGATGTTCCATCTTACTGTAAAAAGGAGTTACGTCATTAAAATAGAAAATATAAAAGAATTACAATATACTGTGTCACTAAGCTTGATTATCCAATTGAACAATCAGTGTCTGAAAAGTATTAACAATGTACTGTGAGCTGTTTTTATCATATTTTTAGGGTATCAATTTTGAAAAAAGTTTTACACACACACACAAAAAAATAGAAATCTGTAACATGGCGCAAGTTTACATGGAGTGTGAAATGATGTAGTGTCAGACCAAAGTTTTGTAAAAATGAAAAGATTATTTTAATTCAAAAAGCAACTGTTAACAGTGGCTGTATCCTTGGTTGTGTATTGCGTGGCTGGGAGACAGCATGGAGACCATTTTAGACTTTCTTTTTACTCTATTTTTTTTTTCCTTTTGCATTGTGTACCACAGGCATGTATTAACTACTTTAAAATAATTTCATGATAAAACAACAACTCATAACCATATATTAAAGTGGAGAGGTAGCATTATCAGCACAAGCATAGGCTTTAAAGTCAAATACAGACATACACTCCCTACACTCTGTACACATAGGGATTCATTTCCCAATTTTTTTTCTCTTTCTACTTATGAGGTCTTTAGAATATTGCTTGCCTTTTTTAAACTAAGAGAACATGCCTTATGGGCTTGATCAGGGAATTTCAATGGGTTTCAGTATGGCACCTGGCATATGTTAAGTGCTCGATAAATGCTGTCTAGCATTAATTATTTTACATCATGCTTATGTAATACAATTGTCCCCTAACATCTATTACTCTACTTTTCACAATTTCAAAATCAGAATCATAGCTTCATGGTAGCATTTTAAAAAGTTAGTAGTTTTATGTGCTTCCTTTCTTTCTTTTAGTCATTGCCCACCATACTCTATTGAGGAAGAAAGTGAATCAAAGTTCATGCCTTTCTTCCTCCCTCCCTCCCTGCCCCTCATATTTCCTTCGTATCACAAACCTTTCCTGGGTATTACTAAGTGTCAGGCTCTGTGCTAAGTGCTGAGTGCATAGAAAACCTCATAAATTACCGATTCTAATTTTTCTGCTGATGCAGTAATTAATTTTTTTAAAGATTTATATTATTGTTTTAAAACTTTTGGACAGAGAAAGAGAGAATGGGAAGGGCCCAGAGCAGTCTCCACAGTTGTACGTCATCAGTTCTCGACATAGTTTCATTACATAGGTGGGTGGGGACCTAGGGCTAGGGGCCTTCCCCATGGGAGGCACGCCCCCCGTGAGCTGGGGGCTGAACCGGGGCCCTCCCACACAGGAAGTTCGTTCTGGCAAGAACCGAACTGGGGGGGAAGCTGAGACGGCTCAATGGGTTAAGCGCTGGCCTTGCAGCCCTGGGGACTGAGGATCGAATCCCGGCTCCTGTCCATGTGGACCCATATGCTGAACTGAAGTGTGCTTTCCATGTGGGAGGCCCCCATTTCAGTTCTTGGCCCTACTGGTTCAGCCCCTGGCTCAAGGGGGCGTGCCTCCCGTGCAAGAGGCTCCCACCCACCTATGTGGAATGAAACCATGTCAAAAACTGTTAACGGGGGAAGCCGGGATGGCTCAGTGCATTAAGCGCTCACCTTGCAGTGCCCGGGACCGAGGATCGAATCCCGGCCCCGGCCCGTGCAGACCCATGTGCTGAACTGGGGAGTTCCCCAGTTCAGTTCTCTCTCTGTTTCTGTATCTCTCTCTCTCTCTCTCTCTCTCTCTCTCTCTCTCTCTCTGTCAAAAACAATAAAAATAAGTAAATAAATAAAAATTAAAACAAAACAAAACAAAATGTTAACGTGCAACTATGGCGAGTGCTCCGGGCCCTCCCCCTTCTCTCTGTCTCTCTCTGTCTCTGTCAAAAACAATAAAATAAATCTTAGGAAAAAAAAGAACCAAATTTGGGGCCTCCCACATGGGAAGCACACCCCAGTTCAGTATATGGGTCTACATGGACCAGGGCTGGGACTCGATCCTCCAAGTCTGGGGCTGTAAGGCAAGCACTCAACCTGCTGAGCCATCTATCCTGTCATCCCCTGATGCAATAATTTATTTCTTCCACTTACCTCATAGGTAACCCAGCTACAGCTCTAACTCTTCCAGTAATAGGGATCTCACTACTTCCTGAATGATTCCTTTCCTTTGTTGAACAATTTTAATGTTAGAATGTTCTATTTTTCATTGAACTAAAAATAGATGTCCCTGTGGCTTCCATTGTTAGGCAAACTGTTGTCATCCTCTTAACTCTTCTCTTATTTTCAAAAACTTCACTTCTAATTAATTGCAATGCTGAATGGAATTAGAACTCATATCCTTTGACTCCTGGTCCAGTGCTCTTTAGGGATCCTTTTAAATAGAAATATGTCAGCCAAGTTGGCTGTCTTAGATCCTGTTGAACGTCCTGACTTTGTTAAGAAGACTGCATTGAGGACTTCATTTTGAATACAAAGGAAAAAATTCCAAGAATGCTTCCTAGGCTGGACCTATCAATGTTCCTGCAATCCAGTGGTTACCCTAGCACCGTCTATTTTACCAAGGACAAGAGAGTGGGTGTGAACAACTCTCCATGTGTTTTCTAGGTGTGCTGGTCAAAAAGTGCTTTCCCTCACTTATTCTCAGCATGATGTCAAAACAGCAGACACATTTCCTTGATATTCTATTCAGTTTTTCAGCGAGCCTCAAAGTTGACAACAAAGCAATTGGAATTTTTCAATGTTTCCAATATTTGTTGGGAACAAAATACTTTGCCCAGATCACTTTGTCAGCTTAACACTTAATTATCAAGGCAGAAAACAGGCAATCTTAAGATTAGTTGCAGAAATATACAGCTTCTGAAATAGATAGTGTCAGAGTCTGGAAAACCTTGACAAAATCAAATGTAAGATTGATGAATCATTCTTATTCCTAGACTTCTTGGTTAGTGTGCCAGCTGGACAAGCTAAGATTGGGGCTGCAAATGAGGGAGGAGGTACCTTTCAGTGCAGCTGCCATTGGGACAGGTCCTGGGTTGGGCCAGGAGGGGGCAGCAGAGAACTGGCTTATCAATGAACCAGGCAAACCCTGGGGGTGGCAAACCCAGGGGTAGGGCCAGTGCAAGGGAGACCTCTGAGCTGAAGGGTGTGAGATTGTCAGTCAAATGGGTAGAAGAGATGCTAAGAGAGTAAGAGGCCCATTGATATGGTTGCCAGGTCAGGAAGAGACAATTGCAGAGGAGGAACCTTCCTGAGTGCAAATCCACCTACTCTGTTTAATGGAATAACTAGGAGCTTGCTTGGAGTCAAACAAAACTTGGCATGGAACAAGACTCTAGCTTGGGCAGGTTAACATCTCTGAGCCTCAGGTTCCTCATGTATAAAAGGGGAATAGTAATAGTATTTAACTCACGGAACAATTGAAAACTATATAACAATAACAACCTGCTGCTATTCAAAAGACAACACTTGACAAAATTGAGGATTTGAAGAGCCACTAGCTAGGACCTGAACAGGAAGGCCAATAGTCTTTCTTGGCTTCCTTTGGACACTAACATTTGGGCAATAGACTTGTACCACTAAGTTATCTCTATTCCTGATGTTTTTCAGATCATTTAAAAGTTTGAATATAAATTGCCCTATTATCACCATAAAACAAGTAAAAATGTTCATTTGGTTCCAAATATATGTGTTCAAACACTGTCTCTAAGACTATCATTTACACCTGGAATTGGCACAAGAACTCCTTTGAACCTTGGGTCAGAATCCATGGTTTGGAAAATAGGCTCAGACTTCTGAGGGAGGGAATGAAAAGCTTTAAAGAGAACCAATTGGGGACTTTGGGAAGAATGTCCTGAACACAAACTCTTATGAATGCCTGAGGCCTGTGTTTGAGGAACTATAAGGATATTTTTCCTCCTCAAAGATATCAATACAAAGTTCTGGGACATTTTTAGGAGTTGAGCATCTGCAGAACTAAGATAGGTGTGGATTCCTGCTAGAACCAGTACTTTTCAGGAAAACAAACAAATCCTGGTGTGCAAGTTCAATTGCAGTTTATTTTTTGAAGTATACTAGTTATCAGACTAACAATTAAGGCATTGCATTTGCTTTTATAATAATAAATATATTATCTATTGTTTACTTCACAGAAGAGTGTAATGGGATAGTCAGAAAACCTCCTTTAAATGGTTTAAACTGTCTACATTATTTTACTCCTAAAATATGCTGAGAGAGAGAGAATTGTATTTCATCATATTTTAAAATTCAATATGAGCCAACACCTTAGAGGACTTTTAAGTCTTCATTTGTCACCCCCTCTCTAAAGCTGTGACACTGTATTTAGGTTCCGTCAGAACACCTCTAATGTATTTAAGTTATTGTTTATATGCCTGGGTCCCCCAAATGCTGAGATTCTTGAGGGCAGAAGCTGAGTTTATTTCATTTTTGTTTCTATGGCCTAGTGCTGAGGCTAGCATACAGTAGACACTCATAAACTATCAAGTGAAAGAACACATGAAATAAGAACACAATATGTTTCCAGTTCTGTAGGATAAAATAAAACCATCAATTTAATAACAAAATTGTATATCATGTTTAATGCTAGGCAGGCCATTATAATTTTTTTTCTGAGATTGATCAGATATTACTAAGACTACAAACTTTATCCCCTACCAAATCAATTTAAACTCTAGTCTCTTATACTCCTTTCCATCTGGTTGTAACCAGAAACCTTTCTCTGTGGCATTGCCTTTCTGTCAAAGGGCAGCCAGAGGAAAAATGGTGAGTTGGATGAAGTCTATCTTCAGCATCACCAATTACCTCTTTCATTAGCCTTTAAATATGTTCTTGCATCACTAAGAATTTATTGAGCACTTACTATTTACCTAGTATTTTGCTAGACATCACAGCGAAAGATACAGAAATCAAGGAGACAAGCCTAGTCACCCAAAACATTTAGGGAGCAATATATGACAAGGGACTAACTGCAGATACTGAATTGTTCAGGTGCAGATTTTAATTGCTGTAGGAGGTCAGAGGGAAGAGAAGATAGATGATGGAGAAGTGTTCTGAGAAGACTTTCTGAAAGAAATGTAGTTGGTGCTAGATCCTCAAAGATGGGAGAATTTAACAAGGTAAAGAGCTAAAGGAGGTTATTTCCAGGAGGGAGGTCAATGTGAGCAAAGACCAGGAAGCAGGAATGAGTTGTGCATGTGTGGAACGAAACAAAGCAGCTACCCGCTAACAGAGCACCTTTTTTGCTGGTTCAAAGTCAAGGCTTGCTAAAAAGAAATACAGGCTAAGTGAGTGGCAAGCACCCTGGCTGAGTTATGGTGGGTTTCTCAGCTCTTGACACACTTGGTTTCTATTTTGCCTTTGCACAATCTGTACTCAAATGGTAGAGGAAGATGAGTGTGGTGGTTATAAAGTTCTTGAGTACAATAAATTCCCTTGTCAGAGCCAGCTACTTCTCTCAACCACCATTCCAAATGGCTTGGTAAGCTCTGTGGACACCAAAGGAGTTGGGACTGGCTGGAGCTTGAGTTTGGATAGGTGGCAGGGGCCAGATTACAAAAGTTCAAGACCCTATCAATAGAGTTTAGATGACAACAACACATTTTTATGATGCTGTACACCTTACCAGAGTGCTCTTCTGTCTTTTGTCTTCTTTTATCCTCAGAATAATCCTGTAAGGTAGTTGAGAAAGATATTGCTATTTCTATAGATTGGGACATTGATCTCTTAACTTCTAGGTTGATTGCTCTTTATGGGCTCACAGGTAAATTAAAAGAGGCCAACATGTAAACACATAATTTTAATTAGGACTATAATTACTCAAAGCCTATCATGTACGTGTGATCACTGTGCTGTGGTATGTGGGGACCTAGGGCTGGCATAGGAGGAGCAACATTTGCCTAGAACTGCAGTGTGTAGTGCTAGACAGTAAAACTGAGAGGAAACATCCTGAGGAGATCCCAGCTCAAGGCCAATCATCCAAATGGGGCATCAATTCATACAGACTGGACAGAGGGAAAATTTGGTTATGAGCCAATGAGATCAAAACCATGAAAACCTGACAAGAAAAGGAAGGTTTAATCACAAGGGGGGATGGCAGAACTGGAGATACTCTCTGAGCTGTTGAGGGCAGCTGCAATCATCATTTAAGTGATCCTTGTGATCTTGGTTGTTTGTCATGAAAAATTAAAAATTCAGATGGAACCTAAATACCCATATCCCCTCAGACCTCACATCCTGCTCTGCTGATGTAGCTGGTACTTCTTTAGATCTCTGGGTATAGGCTCCTGTCTTTGGATTAAAGTAATGATAGTTTCAGGAACTCAAGGTAACCATGAACCCAGCTCTGATTCACAGATGCGGCAACCCAATTAGAGGAACTGCTAATCCGTGAGATCATCCCCATTGAGATGGCTGTGTATCTAGCATCCCATAAGTTGTGCTGTCCATAACACACTGCCCTTGCTTCCTTTTGGTCTTTGGCCTCTCCTGGATCAAATCCCATTATATGACATTACTATAAAAATTAAATCTTGTATTTTATGCCACTTTTCTGCTAACCACATTGCTGGTACCTCTGCCAAATCCTATCTCATGTAATAGCCTCAAGACAAGGATCCTAGGCAAACCTCCAGTTTATGATAAAGTGCTTTCAGATAAGAAAACGATAACAGTACTTCCCTATCTCCACTGTGATTGTGCAATAGATCTGGGACCAAGACTGCCTTGGACCTACCAAGCAAGTTCATTCTCATTTCAATGCATGTCAAAGATTCCTCAGTTCCTGCACTACCCCAGAGGGCAGCCTTCTATTCTCACCAAGCCTCAACCTCTTGGACAAGCTCTGAGAGATTCAGGTCCTTACACAGTTAGCCCATGGAGACACTTCAATCTCATCCTTAGCAGAAGGTGGTTAAAAGGGGATAATTCAAGGTCTTGGAGTTAACAGGACTTCTTATCCATAATGACCTTTTTCCTCAGACATCCCAAGCTCCTCTCCTTCCATAAGGCCTTTGCATTTACTATTTCCGTGATCTGAAATGCCCTTTCCCTTCATTTTTCTGTTACTAGCTCCTTGTTATCATTTAGATCTCTGCTCAGAAGAGCCTCCTTTGGCTACCTTCAGTAATATAGCTCCTCACACACATATCATTAACATTTTTGTCTTTGCACTCATTCCACTTAAATTCTTCTCATAGCACTTGCAGTTCCCTAACCTTATATAACCATATATATATATATATATATATATATATAATCTTTATTTTTCTTTGTATATGTAAATTCTTATTTAAGGATTTAAATTTCATGAGGCCAGGAGCTTTGTCTGTCATGTGTGAACTGTTCTTGGCACCCAGAACAATGCCTGCCACATAGTAGGCATTCAATAAGTGATTTTTTACATTTATAGTTCTTTTTTTTTTAAGATTTATTTATTTTATTGTTTTTGACAGAGAGAGAGAGATACAGAGACAGAGAGAGAGCTGAACTGGGGGAACTGCCCAGTTCAGCATATGGGTCCGCACGGGCTGGGGCCGGGATTCTATCCTTGGTCCCTGGGGCTGCAAAATGAGCGCTCAACCCACTGAGCCATCCCAGCTTCCCCTAAATTTATAGTTCTTAATAACTATTATCATTATTATTTTCATTATTATTATTAACTGTGCTGAAAAGAAGGTATCAAGGAAATTGAATTTATTGATTTATATTTTTTAAAGCTCCAGAAGTGATTCAATGAGAATCACTAATTTTGATCCTAAACATTTCTCAAGTCTATACCTTTTTCTCTATCTCTTTTACCCTAGTATCTTTCACCTGGACAACAGCCACAGCTTCTCATCTTAGTCGTCTTCATTTTTTTTTCTTTTTAAAAAATATTTATTTTATTGTTTTTGAGAGAAGGTGTGAGAGAAAAAGAGAAGGGGGTGGGCCCAGAGCAATCTCCATAGTTGTACATCATTAGTTGTGACCTAATTTCATTACATACAAGTGGATGTGGGCTGCATGGGGTGGGGAGGTGAGAACCTTTGCTGTCATGACATCCTAGTGGTTATCAGTTGTGCAGAGTCACAAAACAACTTGTAACCAAACCAAAGTCCACCATACTCCAGCCCCCCCAAAGGAATACCTTACACAGCAAAATTGAATGCTGCTCTGCACAGAATAAAATGAAATGGCAAGACTAGGTGTAAGGAGACTAGTTGGGGAGAAGCTGGGATGGCTCAGTGGGTTAAGTGCTTGCTTTGCAGCTCCCGGGGACTGAGGATCAAATCCTGGCCCAGGCCCGTGTGGACCCATAAGCTGAACTGAGGTGTGCTTCCCTTGTGGGAGGCCCCCAGCCCAGTTCCCACCCTACATGGCCCCTCCCACCTACGTGGAACGAAACCATGTTGAAAACTGATGACATAACTATGGAGGCTGCTCTGGGTCCTTCCCCTTCTTTCTGTCTCTCTCTGTCTCTGTCAAAAACAGTGAAATCATATTTAAAAATGAAAAGCTGTTCATATCACTGCCCAGCCTAAAAAAAAAAAGAAGACTAGTTGGGGGAATGCTGGGATAGTTCAGTGGTTGAGCACTTGTCTTGCAATCACAAAGTCTGGGGTTTGATTTCTGGCCTCAGCCCATGCATACCCATATGCTGAACTGTGGCATGACTTCCCTGCAATAAAGTCAAGTTGCTTTGGTTGGGAAAATATATAAAATAAAATAAATGTCAGTTGCTACTAAGATGTAAATCTGATCATTCCACTGTACTTTTTAAAAAAATACTTATTTATTTATTTTTTAATTGTTTTTTGAGAGAGAGAGAGAGAGAGAGAGAGAGATACAGAGACAGAGAGAGAACTGAACTGGGGGAGCTCCCAGTTCAGCACATGGTTCCGCACGGGCCGGGGCCGGGACTCGATCCCTGGTCCCTGGCGCTGCAAAGCGAGCGCTTAACCCACTGAGCCATCCCGGCTTTCCCCCACTGTACTTTTTAACACCTTTAGGATACTTCCAAAATCTTTAACATTTCCTCCAAAGCCCTCACCAGACTCTCACACACCTCTCAGCCTCATCTTTTATCCAGGACTTCCAGTCTTGTGACACATATTGCTTTGTAATGAATGCTCAATGTCATTCTTTCCTGCTAGACTTTGAATTCCTTGAGAGGAAGGGCCCATGCACTGTAGTCCAATGTACGTTATGAATCCCAGCGTATGGGATTCACTCCAGAAAATTTGTGGGTTCAGTGAAGGAATACATTAATTGATAAGAAAAAGTGAGGAATGCTGGGCTAGCTCAGGAGTTTTCAAAACAGTTGAGCCTATTTCCTTCTAGGGTGGCTATAATCTGACATCTACCTTTACATACTAAATTTAACAATTTGTAAGGTTTGGACCTTCATAGTCTCACAAAAGCCCCTTAAAGTTGGTACTTAAAGGCTTATTGCCCTCATTTACAGATGAGGAAACTTAGGTTCTGAGAGTGTTAAGAAATGTATTTTACCCATGATTACCTGGCCTTTCAGAATATGAGAGACTAGGATTGAATTATCCTCTCTCCCCAATATCCATCACAAGATTGTTGTTTTGGGGATGTTATCACAGTTGTTATCAGCTCTAAGCAGTGTTGCAAATGTGTGTTACTTCACTGAAGTAATTCTGAAAAATCCTAGCTCCACACAGTCAAATGGGGGCGAGAATCTCCACTTACACTTTTCTTTTAGACATTGGAAGGATTTAATCTTATTCAATTCAGCATGCGTTGTCAAAAAGGCAATATCTTCTCCAAACAGAAGAGAATACTGCTTCTTGGATGATGAAAAAACAAACAAACTTTATAAGTATTTGTGGTATTAAAACTCCATGAGGGGGCAATTAGGGAGAAAAATATCTAAAAATACCATTGGGGGTTGCGAGGCAAGCACTCAAACTCTGGGCTCTCTCAGCATCCCCTAATTCAGCCTATTTGTTTTTTTTTGGTAATTTAGTTTGCCCCAGCAACCGTTTGGAGAAATGGCACCAAGGTGTGCCAAAAAGAATTGGATATGGAGTCCATATTTGCTGTCTTGCAGCTACAAGTTCCACATTAGGCAAATCATTCTAGGCCTTGTTAGAGAGCCAGCGCTAAGAGCTCAGGTCTGAGGCAGGTTCCCTGGGTTAGAATCCTGGCTCTGACGTATATCAGGTGTGATACGTTGGACTTGGGCAACATATTTAGCTTCCCTGAGTCTCACTTTACTTACCGGTATCTGTCAAATGTGGCTCCTAAAGTACCTAATTCCTAGGGTTCTTGTCAGAATCCAGGGAGTTAATATCTATCAAGATTGGAGCAGTGTCCATAAGTCTTTGTTATCTTTGTTACTTTCAGGGTTTTTTTTCATCTATATTTTTAAGATTTATTTTAATTGTTTTTGACAGAGAGAGAGAAAGAGAAAGAGAAAGAGAGAGTCAGAGACAGAGAGAAGGGGGAGGGCCCAGAGCAGTCTCCATAGTTGCACATCATTGGTTTTTCCACATAGTGTCATTCCATAGGTGGGCGCAGGGCTGCACAGGGCAAGAACTGGGATGGAGTCTCACCCATTGAGAACCAAACTGGGGGAACTCTCCAGTTCAGCATATGGGTCTGCACGGGCTGGGGCCGGGATTTGATCCTTGGTCCCTGGGGCTGCAAGGTGAGCACTTAACCCACTGAGTCATCCCGGCTTCCCTACTTTCAGTTTTATATTCCACCTATAAGTGAGGTCATATGTTTCCTGATTCTTTCAGTCTGACTTATTTAACTTAATAAGATGGTTTCAAGGTCCATCCATGTTGTCACAAATGACTATATTTCATCTTTTCTTATCGCTGAGTAGTAATCCATTGTGTAAGCACATAATGCAATACATAGGTGATGTAATGTAGATTTGTACATCTGGAAACTATATAATTGTTACCAATCAATGTCACCCCAATGAATTTAGCAAAAATAAAAGATTGGTAAATGCCACCTAAGTGAACAGTGCCTGGTGCAGTAACTGCCAACCAAGTGTTTGTTACATTAAACAAACAGCTCTAGGTAAGTCATTTCCCCACTGAGCAAATATTTCATTCCTGTTATGTTCAAAGCACCATGACATGTTCAAGGGGCATGAAGACGTGTCAGAAGTAAACTCTGCCCTCAGGGATTCTACTATCTTTCATGTGGGGCAAAATGGGTATGAAAATAACTAGGACATATCACAGTGTATGTGTAGTTAGTGTCATTAGTGGTGCCCAGTACTCTACAAATAGAGATGGGAACACACATATAGCAGGGATTGTGGAGAAACCCTCAACTAAAAAGGTGGGATTTCATTTGGAACTTGAGGACAACATAGACACTGTGGGAGGTGACCATTATTAGAAATGGGGTGGGGGGAAGCCGGGATGGCTCAGCAGGTTAAGTGCTCACTTTGTAGCCCTGGGGACTGAGAAACAAATCCCAGCCCTGGCCTGTGTGGACCCATATGCTGAACTGGGGTGTGCTTCCCATGTGGGAGGCCCCCAGTTTGGTTCTCAGCCCCTGGTTTGGCCCCTGACTCGAAGGGGTGTGCCTCCCAAGCTAGAGGCCCCCAGTTCAGTTCCTGCCCTGCGCAGCCCCCGCCCACCTGTGTGGAACAAAACCACATCGAGAACTGATGACGTACAACTATGGAGGCTGCTCTGGGCCCTCCCCCTTCTCTCTATATCTCTCTGAATCTCTCTTTCTCTCTGTCTCTGTCAAAAACAACTACCTTTAAGAAATGGGGTGGCAAATTATTAGCAGAGTAAAGAGCATGCAAAACAGCTGGGGAGAGGGAAAGCCCAATGCATATTTAGGGAAAGGTGATTGATCCAGTTTCAGTAAAGCATAAGATTTGAGTGTGGAAGTAGGAGAAAAGCCCAGGAGGTACACGCTGGAGCCAGTAATGATTTTTGTAATAACTTCTTTAATGTTAATTTCTCCCAGATAAAATGCAAACATTAGGACATCAGGGTCTGTGTCTGTCTTGTTCCGTTATATTCCCAATGCCTAGCATAATGCTTAGCAAAGAGTAGGATCTCAAGAAGAAAATGCTATATGAATGAATAAAACAAATAAATTATAAGAAAGGATCTTAAAAGGAGATTTGGGTTATGGTGTCAGAAAAGAGAAGCTTTTGAAAGATGTAAGGTTAAATGTCACAGAGGTCGGCTACATCTTTGGAAAGTATTTAAAAATATGCATCAAAATACAGAGGAATGTGAAGATGCGCTGCCCAGGAGCCTGAGTCCAAAACAAGCTTCAAAAGCCAAATCCACAGGTCGGAAGTAAAGGAAAGCAGGAGCAGACAAATGTGAGCAGGATGCTGTCTGATCAGCTGAGCTGGTGAGGGGCCCTTTTGAGGAATGCAGGTAAACAACTCTTTGGGGGGCAGCTTAGGCTTTAGAGCCATTAGTGGGTTCACAACTCCTCTATTGGCATGGAGCCAGCAGGAATTTGAACCCAGGAATTTGGATAACCTCAATAAAGCCTGGGGCCGTATTAGAGGGCTTCTTGGATATTGATGTGCATGGGCCTAGCAGTGGCCTAGGAAAGTCCACTGCCACCAAGCCATGCTGGTCTGAGGGCACAGGACCACACACTGGGTCTGCAGTAGTGTTTGAATTGTGAGAATGAGGGACTGGGTAGAGTGCATATCAAAAATTGTGGGACTGGGCATGCTTCTGCCTTTGTATCAGTTGTAGTCCTTGTTGTTTTTTGACCTGGTAACAAGGAAGTTCCTAGTTGTATGATCATATCTGAATTCAGATTTATAAACACACTAGAAGTTAAAACTTGAGATGACCACAAGGTCAAGTGCTTTGGAAGCAGAAACAGACCAGGATTTTGTGCAAGCTTTTCTATTAATACTTTCTAGCTGTGGGACCTTGGGCAAATCCCCACGTCTCTCCATATCTCAGTTTCTTCATCTGTAAAATGCAGATATTAATGTTTTGGTGTGTGCTCGGTATGTAATGATTAGGTGCTAACCCCAACCCACAAAACCTCTAAGGTACCTGGCCTATAGGACAAAGAGGGCAGATACATTGTGCCTCATCTGAAATCCTAAGGCCAAAGCACCATCCATAAAAGGAAAAATTCATATGTTGAACCTCATAAAATTTAGAATGTGTGCTCTGCAAAAGCCCCAAGCAAAGAGGATGAAAAGACACTCGATGGTCTGGGAGAAATATATTTGCAAACCATATCTATGACAAAGGACTAGGAACTCACAAAACTCAACAGTGAAAGCAAATAATTTAATTACAATTGGAAATAAAACTTGAACATTTATTTCACTGACGGGGATATACAGGTGGCAAATAAGCACATGAAAAAGGTGTCCAACATGATCAGCTCAACATCATTACCAGGAAGATGCAAATGAAAACCAAAATGGGATATCCCTACATACCTATCAGAATGACTTAAATAAAAAATAGTGAAAACACCAAATGCTGGAGAGGATATGGAGAAACTGAATCACTCATCACATTGCTGGTGGGAATGTGAAGTAGTACAGTTTGGCAGTGTATTTAAAAAATGAACATGAGGGAAAGCTGGGATGGCTCAGAGGGTGAAGTGCTTGCTTTGCAGCCCCGGAGACTGAGGATCGAATTCGAGCCCTGGCCCGTGTGGAACCATATGCTGAACTGGGGTGTGCCCCCAGTTCAGTTCTTGCCGGGGCCTGTGCAGGAGGCTCCTGGCCCAATTCCTGCCCAGCGCAGCCTCGCGCCCACCTGTGGAGTGAAACTATATGGAAGACTAATGCTGTCAACTATGGAGACTGCTCTGGGCCCTCCCCATCCTCTCTGTCTCCCTCTTTCTCTCTCTCTGTGGAAAAACAATAGAAATAAATATTTAAAAAAAATGAACATGAAACTATCATATGACCTACCAATTTCACTCCTATGCATTTGTTCCAGAAAATGAACATGTGTTCACATAAAAATTTGTACACAATTGCTCATAGCACCTTTGTTTGTAATAGCACAAAATTTGAAAACAGCTCAGATGTCCTTTAATGGGTAAATGGTTAAACTGTGGTACATCCTCCATGGAATATGACCCAGCAATAAAAATAAATGAAGTATTGATACAAGCAACAACCTGGATGACTGCCAGAGAATGATGCTGAGTGAAAAGAGCCAGTCCCAAAAGGTTACATATTCTATGATTTTCTTTCCCTCCCTCCCTCCCTCCCTCCCTCCCTCCCTTCCTTCCTTTCTTTCTTTCTCTCTCTCTCCTCTTTCTTTCTTTCTTTTGATTTATTTTATTGTTTTTGACAGAGACAGACAGAGACAAAGAGAGACATAGACAGACAGAGACAGAGAGAAGGGGGAGAGCCCAGAGCAGTCTCCATAGTTGTACACCATCAGTTTTCGACACAGTTTCATTCCACACAGGTGGGTGGGGGTTGTGTAGGGTGAGAACTGGGCCAGGGGCCTCCCACATTGGAAGCTCACCCCAGCATGAACCAAACTGGGGGCTTTCTATGTGGGAAGCACACTCCAGTTCAGCATATGGATCCACACGGGCCAGGGCTGGGACTTGATCCTCAGATCCAGGGGCAGCAAAGTGAGTGCTTAACCCACTAGGCCATCCCGGCTTCCCTGTGATTTTATTTGTATAACATTCTTTTAATGACAAAATTATAGAAATGGCAAACAGATTAGTAGTTGTCAGGGATTCAGCATAGGGGTTGGTTTCTGGGAGGAAGGTGCATGTTATACAAGGGCAACAAGAAGGATCCTAATGGTTAAGGAACAGCCTAGTATATTGACTGTTGTGGTAGATATGCGAACCTACATATTTGATAAAATTACATAGAACTAAATGCATATACACATCCATGCACACAACACAAATGAGTGCAAAACTGGGGAAATGTGAATAAGATCAGTAGCTCACAATAATATCAATATGTGGTTGTACTATTGTTTCCAAGGTGTTGCCCTTGGGGGAGCCTGGGTTTAGGGTACATTAGATCTCTCAGTATAATCTCTTATATCTACATGTAAATCTACAATTATCTCAGTCAAGATTTCAATAAGATATGTTATAAACAGTGACAGATAAACTTACCTGTAATTGTAAAGCCAAATCTGAAAATAAAAAAGAAAAGAAAAGAAATGAGAGAGAAACTGTAAGTTGGGGAAGCAAATGGTAGAATTCCCAGGCCACCTTAGGTCTTTTGGCAATTTCTGCCTGGAGTACCATATAAGAAACTTTATCTCAGGTCCAGTCTGGGCTTTGTGAGACAGAGTACGTACCTCATTTGTGATGTCTTCCCTGCATGCAGAAGTATTCCTGAGAATGAGTGCTATGTATTTGCCACCCTGTATATAAGGAGTGCATTTCTAATGATGGAGTGACATTTTGACTTCTGGGTCTGAGGGGC
>PVKE010031124.1:0-19229 GCA_004027555.1 Craseonycteris thonglongyai
GCATAGGTCTTTTTTTTTTTAATTCAAACCTTATCTACATGAGCCAGTGAGAACACCAATTGTTCTCCTGTTGTAGGTTAAGAGCTTTGCATACTTTAAAAGCAATGAGCCTAAACAAAAAGGAATTCTCTTCTCTTGGTTTGCCTTAGAGCCAACAGGGAACTGTAGTGCAAACCCTGTGACAAAGGAATGTACTGGGTTTCAGAGAAAGTGTCCTCATGGAGCCATGCTTATTGTGTTAGCCTGAGTCCCCCTGTTGGTCCTAGAACCAACCCTTAGCTCATATTAACCATAAGCCAAGGTATAATTTCTTCTCTTTCTTAAGCAACAGCTGATACTTAGTAACTGCCATTACCAATAACTACTCTATGGTATTAATCACTAAAAGGAACAGATAGGATTCTCACATTTTTCTTTTAAACTCTCTTGATGTATGTGTAATTAACTTATTAAAAGGCTAATCTCACCTGCAACTGGAGGCAAGCATTTTGGGACTAATACCTTGCATTTACAGAACATTTTTTGATGTGAAACAAATCCTTCCTTCCTTGCTGTTTTGTGTCTCACTGGTCAGAATCGTAGAAGCAAGAACACTGACTAATGAACAGCCACTGGTTTCATCCTTGGGAAGACTGAGTCCGGGAACTCTTGGTGACTACTCATGGCAGAGCAACTCTGGGGTCCAGAACCACAGGCTGGTGGACTCTCAGAGGCTGGGGGTGAGCAGCAGCGTTATGACTCATGGAAGGGTGAACTGGAGTGGGGGTGATGCACAGCAGGCAGGAGAGAACTTCTAAAAAGGAGCTAAACTGTAGCCCAATGACCAGCAGGGCGTGGGAGTGCTGGGAACTCGGGCGTCACTTGCATCCTGCCTCCCTGCCTCCACAAAAAGGGCTTGTTTGTTGAAAAGGCCCCAGGCATTGAGTTTAGGTCCAGGATTGGGCACATCTGGAAGATGTAATGAATGGGGCCTGCCATGAGTAAGCGTGGTGTTCACACACGTGCAACAGATTCATTTTTTCATCTCACACCTTCTGTGAGAGTCCAAGCTTTACAACGTATGTCTTAATTTTTCAGTTGGGGAAATTTGTAACTATTCAATTCTTTGTTGGATGGAAATTCTCATTGGGGTGATGCGATGTGGCTACTGTGGAAATGATTTCATTCGGTCAGATCCATGAATTTCTGAGCCCTCCTAACGGTGACTTCTTTAGGCACAGAATGGTCTCTGAGTGTGTGCTTTGATTCCCTACCACTACAACATGAATCCTTGTACTATAATTTCAAATAATGTTAGTCAATGAATACAGTGATTTCTGTTCAAAATGTTGCCCTCTGAGCAACAATCCACTTACAATCTTTCTGGAAGATTGAAAGAAAAAACAGAACTCAGAAGTTTATATATGTATAAATATATGTATAGTATCAATTCCAGTTATTAATATGTGTAGAAAAGTATACTTGTGTGCTTGTCTATGTAGGTCAAAACCAAGATCTCTTTGTAGATATGCTTTCTTATTATTTGACTGCCTGGGCCTAAGGGTTTAAGGAAAAGTAGGAAGGAGGGCACTTCTGTGAAAAACAACAACAACACAAAACTGTTCTTATGTCGTTTTTCATTCTGGGTGGAATTCAAAAGTATCAGAGTTTTCACAAACAGCCTTCCTCTTGAATGTTTCTTGGCCAAGTCTGGGTACCCCAAGAGGCTGAGGAAAGCATCTGACCTTCTGCGCACATACCACACTGTTCAAACCTTTCAGGCTGACCCATCATAGGCAATACACTCAGCAAAACAGGCAGCACCTTGAGCAAACAAGACAGCTCTACTCGAAAGACAGGCAGCCTTATACTTTCGTTCCTGTAAGAAATGGTCAACTCAAAACTGTTTTCTTTTTCACCGAGTTAAAAATAGCCACAACTGAAATAGCTCATCCTGTGAAACATTTAAGAGTAAAATGTGTGCTTTACTTTTTTTACTTTCTGTCCTTAGAAATGCGTTGCATTAGACCAATCAGGCGGCCTCAGCCAGGATGGAATGTTAACCATGCCAACGGATGGCAAATTGGAGGGAACATGCCTTTCATCTTAATTATAGGCCGGACAACGGAATGCACTATAGTCTCTGCTATGTATGAGCAGAAGAAAGCTTTCCCAGGGTATTTTTCTTTTGCATTTCTGACTCTTATTGGGTTAGAAGCTCGTTCATGTGGCCCAGCAGGGTCCATTTTCCATAATAAGGATAAAAATATGCCAGCAATGTTTTCTTTAGCTCAGTTTATGTGTGTCAAACATGAAAGTGACAGAACGCCTTTTCCTGCTGATTCTAGTTCACCTTTTCCTGCAGAAAGTTCCACTGTTACCCTCCCGTTCTCATCCAATGTTATTCTTTTGATAGCCTTCCTAACCTGGAGTATAATCCAAAGTGGAATTACTGTAGAAATGGATTCTATGTCCCTCTGAAATACAGATTTTGTTCGTTCTTTATGGTGTGTCTCTAATGACTCACCTTCAGTAAATTATTGCCCTGGAAATGTTTATCCTGTCATGGAAATGCATTGTCACTGAGTCATCCATACTCTTAACCAGTGTCTTGCATCTAGAATCAGAGGCAGTCCCTGACTGTAGCAGTGTTCAGGGAACAGGATTATAAAGGAATAAGAAAGCGATAAAGAACATATACTTTAGTTATGAAGAATTGCAGTGAATCAACTGATAACCATATAATCTTTGGTAGACTTGATTTCCAAACCTTTACTTCTTCATCTGCAAATTCAGTATAGAAAGTTGTTGCAGGGATTAAACATGATAATATAAGTGACATACTTAGCACAGTGCTGAACTCCTTTTAAGGAGAAAATCTATAATCCTGTTCTCATTTATAATCAACTGAATCAATTAACCATAGATAGATTCCAAAATTTCATGGATAAAAATGCTGTCACAGTGATTAGGACTATTGCCTCAGTCTTCTCCTAAATCCTACACATGACTGTCATTCAAGCTCTTGGAACCAGTAAAGTCAACTTTGCTCCTGGAGTGGACGTTTGTTTTTTACTGTCATACCTTTGGTGCAGTGGGTACTTCTGGCATCTAAGTGAGGAGAGGCCATAATGTTGCTCAACATTCTATAATGTATAAGACAGTGCCTCACGGCAAGGAATTATCTGGACGGAAGTGTCAATAATAGTGCAGAGGTTGAGAAACTCTAGTTTAGAGTAAAAACTTCCGTATCTCTTGTTTGGTGTGGAAAGATATCACAGGAGACATTCAAAGGAACCAACTTAAATGAAGTTTCCCTCTGCACCTCATTTATTCCAGGGACAGTTTTGAAGACCTACTATGCTCAGGGCTGCTTGTAGTATTAGTACTTGAGATGGTCTGGGTTTCTGAAGCCAAGGCAATTTTAAAGAGGCCAGGATGCTGGCTGAGGGGTACAGGACAGATGGAGGGATTAGCCAAATCCTCCTGACAATAAATGCATGCGTTTAATCCTAGAGATTAAGTATAAATCAGGAGAGGTTTTGATGTGTTAGTATCATTCCTAAAACTAATGGAGGATTTTCCAACAAAAATTCATCTCAAAGCAAGTTGATATCGTTACTTATTGAAGAGGCTTTTGTTAGTTTGCAGTGACACGTAGAGGTCAGCCTGTCTACAGAACAGCTGCTTCTTTCCCCAAAATCCAGGGGCTGCCAGATGCCAGGTAAGAACACTGCCAGAATTAAGGCTTCCAAAAATGATATTCACGTAAAAAAAGTTAAAAGTCTTCTTTTTATTGGAACTCAAAAGTTAAAAGTTAGAATTTCCTTTTTTTAATTCAATAAAAGTATTTTGGTTTTGACTCACATCTTTTAAAGCTCCGACTCTTGCTTTAGTTTTCAGGAAGTGTTACCTGCCCGTCCCTGTCAAAATGCAAAGAGGCAGAGATCTAAATTGATATATAATCCATACATTAGCCAATAATGCTCTATGGTGGATTTTTCCCCATTTGGGTGTAGTTAAGTGTTCTCAGGGTTATCCCACTTCTTACTCAGTTCTCATGTCCTAGATGTATTTGTCATAATTTGCATATAATGGTTTCTTTCTGATGTCCCCCAAATGAATAGGTTACTCAACTCACCACAACCAACTAAGGTGGTTCCATAATCAGAGAAATAAATGAGTCTGGCCTCCTGTCACTTGAAGTCTATATTTATGGTTCATGGCAAACTGAAAAGTTCTCAGCCACATATTATTCTATTATGGGCATTGAGAAATAATTTTGTTTGTGTTCACATGTTCTATTCAGAATAGATTTTAATCAGTACCAATATTGTGAGTGTTGTTTGTTTGATGATTGATTGACTGAAACTAGAAAAAAGTAAGGAAAGTTTAGTGTAAGATATCTACAGAAACCTACACCACACATTATTTTAATTGGTAAATTAGTTTAAGAACATGCACAAAAAATGAAGGCCATAGAGTATATATATAGATTCTGGTTTTACTCCCGGATGAGAACTAAATTCACTTAGACTTTGTCAGTGTTCAATAGCTCATTTATAAAAATGGATGGACTGAACTTCACCATCCCTTTTTAATGCGATCATTCTATAATTCACTCAAAATAATACTTCATTCCAATAAGTAACATTGCATAGAAAGAAGTCTATAAGTAAATTTAGAGCACATGTAACCACTTGATTACACGGTATAGTACGTTGTTTCTGAGCAAAAATGCCAAGAAAGACTCTGATCTATGGATAGTTGTAGGTCTGTTTGGGAAAGCTTGCCATATACTTTGGTATTCTTACCATGTGAGTTTACTGTCCCGATCAGATAATTAGATATTGGGCCAAGGAAACATGTAATAAAAAGGTAGCAACGTACACATTGGCCTGTGGCCCTCAATATACTATTGTAATATAATCTCATTTATGTTGTAAAGTGAATGGCTGAGCCAATCCTTCTTGAGAAGCTTGGTTTGAGGGAAAGTTAGCAGATAGAATGCCGGGAAAACCAAAGAGAACCAAAGGAACAAGGCAATGAATAGCAGAAGTGAACCATTGGAAGCCATAAAAAAAAAAAAAAAAAAAAAAAAAAAAAAAAAAAAAAAAAAAAAAAAAAAAAAAAAAAAAAAAAAAAAAAAATCCATGGAGTGATAAAAGCCTGAGCCAATATTTGCTACAAGAAGAAGCCATTAAGTACCAATGGATGTTTAGATCCAAATGTCTAGCCACAAGTGACATACTCAGAAAAGAGCTACCTGTAGAAACATATATTAAAATCAAAAACAATTTTTTTAAGGTTGTAAAATCCTCATGACTTTATGGTATCCATCACAGCAGTAAGAATTAAAGACAACAAGGAGAAAATAAGGGGTTTCTTTTTTTTATTGTTAAAGTTATTGGGGTGACATTGATTGATATCAATTACATTGTTTCCAGGTGTACAATTCTACATTGCATTGTCTATATATCGCATTATGTGCTCACCACCCAGAATCAGCTCACTTTCCATCACTGTGTGTTTGATTCCCCTTCCCTACTCCCCCCACCCATCTCTCCCACCCACCTCCCCCCTTACCTTCAGGTAACCACTAAACTATTGACTGTGTCCATGAGTCTTTGTTTCTTTGTTCCTTTCAGTTTTATATTCCACCTGTAAGTGAGGTCATATGTTTCTTGATTCTTTCATTCTGACTTATTTCACTTAATAAGATATTTTCAACGTCCGTCCATGTTGTCACAAATTGCTGTATTTCATCTTTTCTTATTGCTGAGTAGTAGTAACAATGGGGTTTCTTAGGTGGAATACATTGTAAGCAAGTGCTAGTTATGTGGCTATGAACAAGTTTAATCCAATATCTCTGCTGGTGTCTATAGAGTTTACCTTGACTGGCTCTGAACTTGAATTAAGGGATGTTGGAAATGAGTTAGTTAAAATGCAGTTTCTCCTCCTCCTGTCCTTGACTTCCGCCTTTCCCTTCTTCATGATTGTGTCTCATACATGGCTGTTTAGGTTACAGCTCTCTGGGAGATGCTAACCATCATTCATTCCTCTTTGATGTCCCACTGACAGCATGGTAAGGTGCCTTACACATAGTAGGTGCTCAATAAATACACGCTGAAGGAAGCTGGGATGGCTCAGTGGGTAAAGCACTCACTTTGCAGCCCTGGGGACCAAGGATCAATCCTGGCCCCAGCCCGTGTGGACCCACATGCTGAACTGGGGTGTGCCTCCCATGCAGGAGGCCCCCAGCCCAGTTCCCACCCTGTGTGACCCCACCCACCTGTGTGGAATGAAACCATGTCAAAAAACTGATGACATACAACTATGGAGTCTGCTCTGCCCCCTCCCCCTTCTCTTTGTCTCTCTGTCTCTGTCAAAAAACAGTAAAATAAATCTTTAAAAATAATAAATAAATAAATATATACAGGCTAAGGTAGTGATAAGGTGACAAGTAGTACAGTTACTTTTTCAAGTGCCTATAGATTAGTTAAAGCACTTTAGAAATGCTTAAGGTATTTTCTACATATCAAAAAAATTTGAAAAAATGTATGTGGGCTAGACATACTTGACATTCTCTGAATATTCTGGCTCTGGTCACCTAAGTCATTGCTAGGTCATGCATTCACCAGGGGGCAAAGCTTGGAGGACGCTGCTTCGGAGCTTCCCTGCATAAGGCTGCACTTTCAAGTTCCGAAGAACTCAGGCACACTTGATGTCTTTCCTGACTTTTGCCCAGATGAGTCATTTTCTGGGTAGCGTACCTTGAGCTCCTCCTATTTATACATGGCAGACTTGCTGGCACGAGACATTGCCTGCATCTGTCTTTTATATGGAGAGATATTGCTGTATGTATTTTTTCTCCCTGTACTATTCTTCTGCTCAGTGTTTTATTTCTCAAGTCCCAGTGTTTTTGCCTAAAACTAGGCAAGTTTCTTCCAGGGAGAATACGCCCGTCCTAAATCTACCAGGAAGGTGGGATCTCTACCTTTGATTGAATTCATTATATAAGAACCACCTAAAAAAACCCACAGCGATGTTTTCCCAAGAATTGTCCAGAAGAATTTCCACTGTTCAGAACTTCATTTTTTTGTTTTTTAGTCCCCGAAGAGAGATCTGACTCAGCAGAAATGAGTTTTGCTCCTTCCTCAGCAGCGGCCACAGCAGCTGAGCTGTGGATTTTGGCCGGAGGACTGGCCCAGTTATTCAGCAGATACTGTCCCAGCCAAGCCCTGGAACGGCTTTCAGCCGCTGCCACAAATGCTGCCTACCGACCGTTGCCTAGGTGAGGAGAGTCTTGGCCCTGAATCCTGGCCCTCTCCCCTCCCCCCAGTCCGCCTGATTCATTTGTTCACACCACGCCTGCAGAGTGGAAGGTATGATTGCTTGCCTTCTCGCTTGCTTATTCTTTCCTTCTCTCCCTCTTTTTCTTTACAGACCTGGCAAGTGACCCAGCCAAAAACGGAATTAGAGGAGGAACCCGCACGCACCCACGCATCACGGACACACAAAATAAGAAAAACTATTGGCGGCGGATGGCACACTGTCTGGGGGTGGTTTAAAATTTCCTTCACTTTCTTTCTTTTTTTTTTTCTTTTTGAAAACATTTTGAGCTTTGAGCAACAGTTTGCTTTTTGTGGGTTTGACTTACAGGTTTGTCTTCTCTGACTCTACGTAGTTGCAGGCAAGGCAATTGGTTTGTAAATGGTGTGACACAAAATTCAGAAGCTATTTTAAAAGAAGACTGATAAATGTGACTACATAAAAATAAAAATATTACTGCATGCACCCCCCGCCCCCCAAAAAAAAATGTTTAAGGGAAAAAAAAGGAAACACCATAGGTAAAGTCATGAGAACCAATAGGGAAAAATGTTTGAAACTAATTTCACAGGAAAGAGGCTGGTTTTTTGTGGGGGTTTTTTGTTTGTTTGTTTGTTTAAACTTATTGTTTGAAAGAAGGAGAGAGAGAGAAATGTGGGGAGGGCTCAGAGCAGTCTCCGTAGTTGTACATCATTAGTTGTGATATGGTTTCACTCCACACAGGTGCATGTGGGCCCACATGGGGCGAGAACCAAACTGGAAGCCTCCCTCATGGGAAGTGAGAACTTTCACTGCCATCCTGGCTGTTACCAGTTGCACTGCAGTTCAGCATGTGGCTTTGCATGGGCCAGGATTCAATCCCCGGACCTCGAAGTTGCAAGGGAAGCTCTCAACCTGCTGGGCTATCCAGGCATTCCCAAAGGGCTAATTGTTCTTAATACATAAAACGCCCTTGCAAGTCATCAAGGAAAAGATCAGGGGATACCAGGATAACTCAAAAGGTTGAGCGCTTATCTTGCAACCGCGAGGTCCGGGGATTGAATCCTGGCCCCAGCCCATGCAAACTCATGTGCTGAGCTGCGATGCAACTGGTAACCACCAGAATGGTGGCAAAGCTCCTCACCTCCCATGCTGGTGGTCCCCAGTTCAGTTCTTCCCTGTGTGGCCCCACGTCCTCTGTGGAATGAAATTATGTCAAAACTTATAATGATGTGTAAACTATGGAGATTTCTCTGGGCCCTTCTTCTTCTTGCCCTCTTTCTCTCTCTCACTCACCTTTTCTTAAAAAATAAAATAAAGCTTACAAGAGAGAAAAGGAAAATATCAACAACTCAGTTAAATTTTTTTGTTGTTGTTGTTAAATTTATTGGGGTGACATTGACTGGTAACAATGAGATAGTTTCCAGGTGTACAAATCTACATTATATCACCTATGCATCGCATTATGTGCTCACCACCCACAATCAGCTCTCTTTCCATCATCATATATCCGGTGTCCACTCCCCCCCGCACACACTCTCCCTCCCCCCTCCTCCCCTTCACACAGGTAGTCACCGAACTATTGAGAGTGTCCATAAGTCTGGTGCCCACTCCGACCTCCCCTCCAGTTAAAAAATTATAAAATACACTTGTATGCATAGAAACTTCATGAAAATGAAAGTAAAATATCTTTTAAGCATATGAAATGACGCTCATTCATAATATGGGAAACACGAATTTTAACTAAATACAGATAAAAATACATATTTTACTTATCATATTGGAGAAAAACCGAATTTGAGTCACTTTGCACTGGTAAGCCTTGGATGACCAGGTACTTCCAAACCATGCTGGTAGAAATATAAATTGCTACCACTTCTAAGGAACAAAATCTATAGATCCAGCAAAGTCTATCAAAATTATAAATGCACACACCTGTTGACCCAGCAATTCTAATTCTGAAAATTACCCTATGTATATACTCACTCCTGTGTATAAAATGGCACATATATAGGGCTATTCCTTGAGGCATTATATAACAAAAGATTTAGTTACCCAAATAGAATACTATTAAGCTGTTAAAAATAAGGAAGCTCTTTGTACACTGACACAGAAAGCTCTCCAAGCGATATTATTAATTTTAAAAAATTGGGGAAGCTGGGATGGCTCAGTGGATTAAGTGCTTGCTTTGCAGCCCCAGGGTCCAAGGATCGAGTCCTGGCCCCAGCCTGTGAGGACCCATATGTTGAGTTGGAGTGTGCTTCCCACATGGGAGGCCTCCAGTTTGGTTCGTGCTGAGGCAAGCTTCCCATGTGTGGGAGGCCCCTGGTTTGGCCCCAGCTCTTGGGAGTGTGTCTCCCAAGCAGGAGGCCCCTAGCCCAGTTCCCACCCTGTGCGGCCCCACCCACCTGTGTGGAATGAAACCATGCCAAAAAACTGATGGCATACAACTATGGAGACTGCTCTGGGCCTTCCCTCTTTTTTCTATCTCTCTCTATCTCTGTCAAAAACAAAATAAATCTTTAAAAAATGTAATTAGAAAAATTGAGGTGCATGCTAGTATGTACAGTATTTTCTTATTTGTAGAAATAGAAGGAAAACTTATAGACTGATACAGAATATTTATTACTTATATTTATGTAAAATATCTGGAGGCAGGAGGCACACAAAAAAATCCACAAGAAGGGAATAAAGTGGGTGGGGCATTAAAAAAATTTTATGCTATGTGGATGTCTCCCCTAAGGAAAAAAACCTCATAAAAAAATGATTAGAAAAGAATGTGTCATAAAATAAGGGCCAAACACAGAAGACAGTTAGGATCAGCTGAGACTTCATGCCAGCAAGGAGGCCTATGGACTGTGTCACTTGATACAATTGGTTGCATTAACATTTGCCCTTTGTCTTCGTTTGGGCTGCTGTCACAGAATACCACAGACAGGGTGACTTAAAGAACAGGTACTTATTTCTCACAGTTCTGGAAGTAGGAAGTCCAAGGCACCAGCAGATGTCTGGTGAGAGCCTGCTTCCTGTTTTGCAAACACCTCACCTCAATGGATTCTCACAGAGCAAGAGTGAAAAAAGATGGAAAGGGACATAGAGAAAGAGAGAGAGAAACAGAGATGTGTCTTCTCATAAGGGTACTGACCCCATTCATGAGGGTCCCACCCTCATGACTTAATTAGCATCAAGGAGACACAAACATGTAACCCACAACATCTTTATACATGTCTTCTTTTATACTCTCCTTTTCAAACTTCGCTCTTTTTTTCTCATCAATTTCCTAAATAGATTTCTGCTCCTAAATCTGCTTGTCCTATGAGTTTATGATTCTAGTGTTCTATACATGCATATAATATTAATAGCTTGCTCAGAGTTTAAATAAAATCAAACACTATTTGTAAACTTCATGTAGACCCACAGGAGACTAAATGAGGTTTTAAACTGGAAGGCCTTATTCAGAGAATCCATGGAGAGAGCGGATGGTCTTGACTTACGCAGTAGAATTGGATATAGATACAATGCTGAGGCGAGCTGATCCGTGACTGCTCATGGAAACGTCCTTATAGGAAACTGGGCGTAAGCCGGGTATGTTGGTCATGTCCAGACAGATTGAGAAAACTGTTCAGTCCACGTCTTATCCTACTGCAGTTCTGTAGAACCTCCACTGATTAATAGAAGAGTATTTATGGATAGTCAGTGAGTTCCAAGTCACCATGACCAGGAAAACTCCAGCAATGAAAAAAAAACATACTAGCAATGGGACCTTGTTCAAATCACCAAATCTCTCAAAATCCTAGCATCTTCATTGGTACAGTAGGGATGGTTGGGAGAGACCAAATAAACTATAACCAACGGTGACAGCAACAGCCACTGCAGTAGCCAGTCTCCAAAATGACCCCCAATAATTCGTATCTCTTGGGATTTCTTTCCTTGTGTCACCCTTCCCAGATTGGATGAGTGTTGGCCTGTGACAAGTATGGCAGAGGTGGTGGCATGTCATTTCTGAGGTTAGGTTAAGTTCTGTCTTTGTCATGCTCTCTTTACATCTGTCTGTCTGTCTGTCTTTCAGAAAAGCCAGCTTCCCTGTGTGAGCAACCCTTTGGAGGGGACCTACATGATGAGACACAGAGTCTCTGCCAGCAGAATGAGCTTGGGAGCAGATCCTCTAACCCTGTCGTGTCTTCAGGTGGCCATAACCCTGGCCAGCATCTTGGAGTGCAATCTGATGAGATCCCTAAGCCAGAACTACCCCCCTAAACTATTCCCAGATCCCTAATCCACACACGTTGTGACATCATAAGTGTCCTATAAAGTTGCAAAATTTTGACGCAGGTTCTTATGTTGCAATGCATAATTAAACACAGCCACCTAACAATAACAATAGTAACTAGTCATTGAAGTCCCCTTTCTTCTCCACAGAAAGAACTGTATGGTATTGCTAAGGTCGAGGCTTGGGTACAGTGATTCTGATGGAATTATTGTCTTTCTGACTCACCATGTAGCTGTCGGAGGCTACAGTAGCCAACAACTCAAACACTTGTCACTTCTGCCATGTCGTCCTGATTAACTGCCACTCCTGGCACCCAATACACTGGTAGCATTTAGGACACTCAGGCCCTCCCTGATGAAAACAGATGTTCTATTTGTCTTTGTTATTACTGATAATGAACCATTTCACCAGCTCTCTGGCCTTGATTCTAAGATGGGTTCCATGAATTCTCTGCAGCTTTAACCCGCAACAACCACGCCTAGAACACACACAAGGGCTGAGAAAATGAAGGGAGCTCACAAACTCTCATCACTCACACCTCAGTCCTGAACCACTTCTTCCATCAACCTGATTTCTCACCTTCGGGGGCTTCCCCCACACCTCACTATTGAAGTCCTTGCCTTTTCTCTGCTTCCCTAACTCTGGCTTTCTATTCGGTCAGCTTCAATAAACATCCTACTCTGTTTCACTTGGCCCTGGTCTTTCTCTTTTTGTGCTGCCTCCATTGGTAGAGATTTGGCTGTATTTGCCTTGGCATTATAAGCTGGACTCAGAAAAATTCTCCATTTGTTGCCTGTTCTCACCTTTAAAATGTGGCCTCCGAGTTTCTGGTCTGAACAGCCAGACTCTGCTTTTGACTCTCCCCTGTGACCCATGTGGATCAGTCACCTATCATTAGCTTGGGCCACAGTGGCTTCTGTTCTTTTCTCCCTGCCCAGATCACCCAGTTTTATCTTGTTCCTTACGCCACAGCTCCTTGATAATGCTGTCAGTTCCTGAATGTAGACCACAGTGGTCCTCAACTGTGGTTAGTGTTCATGTCACTGGAGAGCTTGAAAATATTCAGATGCCTCAGGACCTTTCCCAGACCAATTCAAGGAGAATATCCAGGTTGGAGGACTCAGGTATGAATATTTATTAAAAGCTTCCCAGTTGATTTTCATGAGGAACCAGATTTTAAAAGCAATAATGTGTAATGGGGGCTGAGCAAGTTTAAATGCTATACTCACGAAACAAAGACCATCTGGGAGCCAGAGCCACACTTGGTGGCTAGTTTGTGACCTCTGACTAGCAGGTGAGTTGACAGCCCTGTTGAGAGCCAGGGCCCTTGTTTGTGGATCCCACAAGGTGCTCCTGATGTGCACAGCAAATGGTGATCAGAGAATTCAGAAGCAGTCTGCTAGTGTACACATTCCCAGGGCAGCCCTGCTCCAAGAGGACATTTGATAACCCGCAAATAATTATATGTTTATGGTGAACATAAATCCATTGCCGAAAGATGGTATCGTGCTCATGCGCTGTTTAGAGAAAACTGTTGCAGAATTTTTGAGTCAGTGCTAGAAATCCCAAAACATAGCTGTTGGTCTCTCCTCCAGAAAATCCTTTTTGTAAGTACTAGTGTTTCCAAAGACAGTTCTTAACCTAAACATGTGAGGGGCTACATCCTATTCCAGTTGTTAGCTACAGCTATACTTTGAGAATACGGATTTGATTCTTCAATTAGTGTGAACACCATTACTCTCAAAGTGAATAAAAGCTCAGTTTAATTGCTTTCAAATGTATCTCCTCTAACATATGCCTATCATGACAGCACTTTTAAGGGATGATAATACACATAGCAAACGCTTTCTGAATTAAAGCAAAACCAAACACTTTGACAGAATAGTTTAAGGTGTTTTACTATAGCCATCTCACTGGTGTGCTGATGAACTGATAGAAATGATATTGATAACTTTTAAAGATTTTAATTGGTTCTATTCATAAGCTAGATGCATGAGGATGAATTACACTCCGTGTATAGTCTTGATAAAGAAAATGCATATATTAATTATATAGTAATTCTACTGAATATATGTGAATAATGACAGAAGAAAATGCAAAATGGGGAGTTCTTAAACATTTTTCAATATTCAAGACCCATGCTGGTTGATGGTCCAGGCTCCTGGGGTGGGAGCTCCTAATGGGGCACCTAAGAAGTGCAAGCCTCTGGAGGTACACAGACTTCCTTCAAATCCTGGCTTCTCCACATACCAGTCATGTGACTCTAGACAATTATTTCACCTCTCACACTAAGTCTCCAAAAAGATTGTGATGTCTGCTTTCCCAGGGGACTGTTAGAAACAGATATTGTAAATGCAAAATGCAAAGCACATGCGTGGTATTTCATAGCCTCTTGTCTTTTAGCAGCTGGCAGTTTATTTGGAGAGATAAAATACAATGAATTGAATAATAATTAAAAATGCAAGGTACAGTAGACTCTCCATTAACCAGAACTCAAGCAACCGGCCAAAAAATCAAAGAAATAATGCTACATTTATCAGCATGGGTGCCGGATAACTGAGAGTCTACTGTCCCTATGTCAAGTTACCAAATAATATAATCACTAGGTGCCATTAAAGTACACAAGTTCAGATGAGACTATCTATCTTCCATAACCATGAACCGTGCATATCCTAAGCCATCAAGTTTCCTTTCATTTAAATAAATCCTCTCACTTTCACCCTGTGTATAATGACATATGATTTAATTTAACCCTTAAAATAACCATGAAGAGATATCATTTGATTCCTAAGAAGTAAGCTAAAAAAATGATCTTAACTGTGAGGTAAGTAATTAGTCGATGTAATTAGTCAGAGATTCTCAAAATGAATCAGCTAAATGCTATTTGTAGTACAGATGGGGTTAATAACTGCATCTGAATACTGAGAATCTTAGGCTTGGGATCTATAAGAGGCCACTGTCAATCTACAGCCTGCTGGTGTCTGAAGCCAAGTGAGTTGAGACCTAGTGTGAGTAAGCCCCAACATGTGGATGTAAGTCAGGTTTCCATAACCACCACTGGTTTGGTTGGCTGGCTGCTTTCTAAGGGCTAAGCTCCAGTATGTGTTGGCAGAGATGGTCCTGCAGCGAGAGGTGGGTGGGGCTGAGTTATCTTAGGGGCCTGTCAGGGTCAAGGAAATTCGTGTGGCCAAGAACAGAATAGGCATAAAATTTGCTTTGAGGTACAAAGGAGACAAGATAAGGACATTTAATTTCTTTCCTTCTCTGTGACTTTGCCATACAATGAAACTCTTCATTTTGCATTAATGATGGCCTAGTACAAATATGGGTCAATTTCATGACACTTTCACGAAGATGGACTTCATGGAATCATTAAACATTATGATAACATTAGAAAGTATTCAGTCACTGAGGTTGTGATTGTGTTTTTTATGTTGTGTTGTCAAAGATCACCTCCAAAGATAGATCTAAATCCAGGTCAAAGGTCACTGCATGGGTAAGTGACATGATTTGTGGTCCCCTGAATTTTTGCTGTGTCTATACAATACAAATTGCTTTGATCAATTTCATTAAAATCATGATCAGTAAAATTCAGGGGGTTGTATAAACAAAGCTTTTTGATGAAGCACAGATCGAAAAAATTGGAAGACTGTATTTTTCTCTTTATGCAACCCAAAGGGTCTCACAATTTGATGAATCATTTGAAATTCACTAATACATTCACCATGTAAAACAAAGAACTCAGGACACATAGTTTATGTCCAAAGAAGTGGTTTCTGAAAACCGAGAGGTCTTCAAGATGGTAAAATAACCCATTAAAGTTTGTTGTTGTTGTTGTTGTTGTTGTTTTACCTAAAGATCTGAACAAGAAAATGTGACTCTCACAAAACAGACAGTTTTCATGGCTGAGGGACACATGAAACATGGTGGCTTAGAATAAATTCACATTCAGAAAGATGGTAGGTAACAT
This sequence comes from Craseonycteris thonglongyai, assembly GCA_004027555.1. NCBI lineage: Eukaryota > Metazoa > Chordata > Mammalia > Chiroptera > Craseonycteridae > Craseonycteris > Craseonycteris thonglongyai. The sequence continues at coordinate 15,528 of PVKE010031124.1, forward strand.
TATTTGGAAATGACAGTGCCCTGGAACTAACCAAATTTGTGGAAAACAAGCACTGGTCATTTCCTTGGAAGGCTTTTGGGAAAATCTGCCTCCAAGCGTTCCTGTGGAGCCAGAATTTCAGAGACAGCACAGGAACCGTATGTCCTTTCTATGGCATGTCCAGTGATGTCTAATGTGGGTTTTCACCGGGCCTGACAACCAGATTTGTCCTTAAAAGCAGCTGATCTCACTCCCTGTGGGCGCTGAGTTCCTCTTTCCTGAAGTTGTGGACAAGTCCAGAAACCTGACGCTGCCCCGTGACTCACCTCCCTGCCTGGGGACGCCCCGAGAAGGCTCCCAGAGCCCACTGCCATGCAGCAGCAGCACGGCCTCTTCTGCTATCAAACATCGCCAAGAATGCGGATGCAGCAGCTAGCTCTCTCTCCTAAGCCTCTTGTGGTTCACATGAATAGCATTCTTTCAATCGCTGCAGATATGAAATACCTTACATCTTCCAGTCAACAATTAGAAACTCAGGGTCATATTTTTGCAGGAGACGCTGAAAATGTTTGAGTTTGGGGGCAAAGCATTTAAAACTCGAGTGGTATGTATATTTATTCTGTGTCTAAATGTTGCACACGAAGGAGAGGTTGTTCTTTTTTCAGTTATTCAGGTTTTATTAGGGTAGAGAAAGTCAAGACAGACGGTATGCTCTCCAAATAAAGTATTTTTGATTACATTAACTGGACACTTAACAAATAGTAATTTTTGTTAGTGTAAAATGGGCTGTGTTAGCTTCTCTGCCCCGCAGCCAGTGAAATGGAGATAATAATGCTACCTGGGTGCCTGGTCCCACCCTATTTTTCCTTAGGAATTTAAAAGCATAGCCAAAAGGAAGTGTGCTAACATTCTCTGTGGATTTGTTTTCTCAAAAGCCTTTTCTTCTTCCTTCCTTTCTTTCTTTCTTTCTTTTTCTTTCTCTTTCTTTCTCCTTTTTTTTTTTTAATTTTACATTTCACTCCCATTCCCCTCTATGTCCCTTGAGCAAAACCTTCCTCATAATCATACTGTTAGGTGCCTAACAGGATCTCTCCAAGCCTCCTACTTCCACTCCTCCTTACCTGCTACTCTCTCCCCTGGAATGATCCTCAACTTTGGTCAAATTAACTTCTTCTACTCCTTTAAGGGTCACATCAAGTGTACCCCTTGGAGGGTCTATGAGAGTCACAGCAGCTATAAATGCTGTACCCGTCGATCCCCTGCTGACCCCAAGGACCCTCCCAGCATCCTGCTCACACTGTTGCCTCAGCACTTGTCACACTGAACTGTGATTGCTCATTTACAAGCCTGACTCCACCATATTTACATCATTGTATGGATTTTGATTCTGTAGGTTCTGGCAGAGTGCCTGGCGCATTAAACCAACCAGGCAACTTAACAAAGTTAGTCAAATATTTCGCACACCATCTGATTCTAAACACCTGGTATCCTTTTTAAAAAATGGTAGTTCCACAGAGAACAAATACATGGGAGAAGCATCCATCCGTCTGATAGTTCTCTGCTCAGTAACTAACTGGGAGAACTGATAGAAAGAATGAGGGTATTTTGTTTGTGCGCTGTATATGCGTACGAAGCTCCCCCCTAGGTTTTGTGGGTAACATATGAGTATATTAAGTAATAAAATTGAGTTATTTGCTAAAATAGCCATCACTGGATCTTCATGGATTAGTTACTGTGTTCAGATAGGCAACACTACACTGGCCAGAGTAGATAACCCTATAACTTTTAGGAAGCTGAACACCGGTCAGGTTCAGAAAGGATGTTGTTCTTCAACAGGAAAAATGGTGGGGAGAGTGTGACCCGGTACCAGCAGCAACATCCTGATAAGTGGACCCAGAGCCTAAGAGGTAGAGATACCAGATTTCCTTGCTTGGCGGGGAAGACCCTAGGCTATGTGGATTGACTGAGCACAATTATTTGTAGCTCCGTTTCTGTCTTAAAGGTGTCCCAGTGGTAAAGTGGTGGTCACTGTATGGAGGAGAGAAAAAAGCATGGTCTGTGTGCTCATGAGAGCCCACACATTCCTAGTGTTCCTTGTCCTCTGTCCACCAAGGAAGCAATATCTGCTCTGATGGCTGTGCTAACAACCATTCTGCATCAGGGCAGTCACTTCACTTGCCACTGGTCAAATATCATTTCTTCTGCTATTTATTTTATTAGATCATTTTGAATAAACTGTATTAATGATTTCATTAATTAAATTATGTAAGTATAACTAATGGTAATTGGACAAATATAACCATGGAGGTTGACTGTCCTTCCATTCCACTTAGTCATTTTGTTTAAACAACCTGGAGCAGGGGAAGCCGGGATGGCTCAGTGGGTTAAGCGCTCACTTTGCAGCGCCGGGGACCGAGGATCGAGTCCTGGCCCCGGCCCGTGCGGAACCATATGCTGAACTGGGAGCTCCCCCAGTTCAGTTCTCTCTCTGTCTCTGTCTCTGTATCTCTCTCTCTCTGTCAAAAAATTAAACAGCAGTGTAGAATAATTCTGCCTAGATGGCTACTCCTGTGAAAGGAAAGGCCTTCCCAGTTTAAAGAAACAGCTAGTTGTGGGCAGCCTTGAATATGGTACAGGGTTGAGACTGGGGAAAGGACTGCCATAGTTCTGTGAGCTTATCATCTAAACTGAGCCCTCACATCACACATGCAAGCCATCCTGGGAAAATCTGAATGTTCAAGTTGTGGGGTTTTCCTGTCTCAAGAGCAATAGTCAAGAGTTTTCTCAGGCAGCCAAAATGATGGAGGGAGAACGCACAGTGACAGGCAGCTCTGGTAAGTTTTGGAGGCCCTCAGAAATGGGAGCTTATGGGTTAATACTCAGACTTGATGAAGAGGTAGCACTAGGGTCTTGATAGGCTCTTTCTTCCAGCCTGCAGAAAGATCCTGCCCAAAAGTGAAGGTAGCATGTCTGCAAGAGTCTTTATTGAGTACCTATTCTGCCAAGCATTGTGCTCACGGGACATACAGCTGACAAGGCCCTGCCACTGTGGTTCTTATGTTCTAATTCACAGAGATATGCTACTAGAAAAAAATCATCAAAAACAAAGTTAGACAGTGACAAGTTAGTGCAGAAAAAGCAAGCAGGATAAAGAGATGGGAAATGATCTGTGCTGTTATTATCTTGTAGATAAGACAATTGATCAGAATACCAGAGGGGAAGTTCCTGAGCAGAGATTTCAGCAAAAACACATTCCTTAAGAAACATGGATGGTATTTCAAGACATAATAAGCTAGGTGGCTCCTAGCATAGCGAGTAAGGGAAAACAAGCAGAAGAGGTGAACTACATCATATGGATGTTGTAAGTCAAGTTTTGTCAGGAAACTATTAGGATATATACAGAAAAGATGGTGGTAGAATGATTAAACCATGCAGGGGCAGGTGGTGGAAGGGATGATGAGTTTTCCCATTTGAGATATATCTTTAAGGTAGAGCAGACAAATTGCCTTATGAATTAGGTATGAAATGTAAGAGCAAAAGATTTCAGGAGACACGCTGCCAGAGAGCCCATAAGTTTAACCTGGAATCTTGCAGGGACAGAAATGCCATGGTCTCCACCTCAAGTCAAGATTGGTGACAACAGAGGCAGAGAGTTCAGAAGATTCTGGAGGAAATAAAAATGGGACCCGGCTTCCTGCAAGCTCCTCTTGCTACACATTCTTT
>PVKE010031125.1:7186-19328 GCA_004027555.1 Craseonycteris thonglongyai
ATTAATCCATTTACATTAAAAGTAATTGTTGATAAATATGTAGTTATTGCCATTTTATTGTTTATATTTTAATTTTATTTATTTATTTATTCATTTATTTATTTATTTTCTTTATGTATCCACTCTGTCTTTTCTTGTTATTTTGTTTTTGTGTTGATTTATTGTTTTATTTTTTAATTTTCTGAGAAACTTTTTATTTATTTTTTTTTTTTTTTTTTTTTTTTCTGCTTGAAACCATACATTTGTGAGATGGGAATGTAAAAATTTTTCTTTATGATGGTGAAGTATGCATCTATATCTCTTAGCAGTCTGTCAAATTTTGCTTTACATTTTTTGAAGCTATGTTATAAGATGCATTTTTTTAAAAGATTTATTTTTATTGTTTTTGACAGAGAGAGAGAGACAGAGAGCAGAGGGAGGGCCCAGAGCAGTCTCCATACTTGACAGCATTCGTTTTCCATATAGTTTCACTCCACAGGTGGGTGCGGGGCTGTGCAGGGCAGGAACTGGGCCAGGAGCCTCCCGCATAGGCCCCGGTAAGAACTGAACTGGGGGCACAGCCCAGTTCAGCATATGGGTCCGCCTGGGCCAGAACCGGGATTTGATCCTTGATCTCTGGGGCTGCAAAGTGAGTGCTTAACCTGCTGAGCCATCCCTGCCTCCCCTAGATGCATATTATGTCAAGTAAATCAATCTTATATCAAATGTTATGTAAGTGAAACTTTATTTTTATTTGTGCTTTAAATGGATTTTTCCTATTATTAATGTAACTTTAATGGCTTTGTTTTGGTTAATATTTACCTGGTATAACTTTTCAATTTTATTATTGCTATTTTTTTCAATCTTTCTGTATCCTTATTTGTTTAATTTACATACTCTTATAAATAGTATATCATTAGATTTTTAAAGTTTTTGTGTATTAATTAGTAGTCAACCTATTAATATATATTGTTACTACCTATCTATTTAAATTTATTTATACCATCTTATGTTTTGTTCTATTTATTGTGCCTTTTCCATTGTGGTTTTTCCCTATTCTCTTCTTTAGAAAAGAGTAAATATTTTTTCTTATTTCATTTTTTCCTTCTATGGTTTCAGAAGTTATACATTACTATTTGTATTCTCTTAGTATTTAGCCTAGAAGTTGTAACATTAATGCTTAACTGATGACACTTTAAAGTTAACCAATATGTTTGCTCTAATATCAGATGATAAACTTCATTCCAGTTGTGCCTGCCTTTCTTCATATGCTGTTTTTGTCATGTATTTTCAGTGTAATTTTATTTTCTCTCCACAATACATTATTATTGCTTGATTTCCCCTCTGCCCCCGATTTTATAGTATATAAAAGTTCTATGACTCGAAAAATTAAAACAATATAAAATGGGAAGTTCAATAAAAAATTCTTTGCTTTATCACTGACTACAATGCACCTTCCCATACACCTCCCCACACAGAAGATTTTTTAAATCTCTGATGTTTCTCAATATTCATGCAAACAGCTATGAACAGAAATCCTCATTTTTTTTTACCTTCTTATACAGCAGCTAGCATACTGTACACACTGCTCATTGTACTTTGATGTTTTAGAATTTAATAGTGTATCTTATGAATATTTCATATCAATATATAGAGATGCTCATTATTCATTTTTACAGAGCTGCACAATATTCCACTGTGTAGATGGTCAAAAATTTATTTAATGAGGACTTTATTGTTGAGAACTTGGGTTGTCTCCAGTCCTTTACTAATACAAACAATGATGCAATGAATACTCTGTATTGTAGCGAACACTGTCATTTTATAGGAGGGCAGTTAAATTTGTAGAGCAAATTCCCAGAATTGTTATTGCCAGGCCACAGGATACATACATTTTTAATTGAACAGATTTTTTCAAATTGTGCTGGTGGATTGGGTTTGCTAATATTTTGGGTTAAGATTTTTATATCTATGTTCATGGGTGAGATTGACTTACAATTTTGCTGTTTTGTCATGTTCTTGCCAGGTTTGAGTATTGGGATTATACTTGCCTCAAAAAATGAATTTGGAATGTTCCTTTGTTTTCTTTACTTAGTTAGAGTATGTGTAAGATTGGCTTGATTTTTTATTAAATATTTGATAAATTTTGTTAGGAAGGCCATCTGGGCCTGGAGTTTTCCTTGTGGGAAGGTTTTTAATTATAGATTCAAAGTTTTAATTGAATTATGTAGTCTGCCATTACCAGAAGAGAAAACTGCCTATGGCCTCGTTATAGAAAGAATTTTCACAGGTAAAAAATTCAGGCTGATAGTTATTTCTCTCAGTACAGAAAAGTAATTAAATATAGTGGTCATTATTATAGTCTTAACAAGGTTAACTTGATTTGAATTCTGACTCTGACACTGTATGAATGTGGGGAAATTATTTAACCTTTCTGCTTCATTTTCTTATGTGTAAAATGAAAATAATTGTAGTGCCAACCTCATTGTGATTTTGAAAATTAAATAGGCTAATGCAAGTAAAGCACTCAGAACATTTCTAGATACATTATAGATGCCATATAAGTGCTAATTTCTATTATTAAAGATACTACTATATTCTGGTTTAGAGGCATGTATCTTAATTTTTGTTACTTTGAAATTAAATTGTCTTTTCTTCCTGGCTACTTTTATGATCTGCTTTTTGTTTGGGAGTATTTTCTAGTTTGATTATGATGTATCTCAGAATGTATTTCTTTTAATCTATTCTCTTTTTAAATCTGTGGATAAGAATAATTTATCATTCATAAGAGGTTTAGCTTTCATTTCTTCAAAGATTGCTTCTGCCTCATTCTTCTTTTCTTTGTAGACTTTTAACTAGGCATATGTTGTACCTTCCAACTCCATCTTTCATGCTTTTAAACTTCTTTTTTTGTTTGTTTTTGTATTTTTCCATTTCTCTGTACTTACTTTGGATAATCTCTTCAATGTCCACTTCCAATTCACTATATGGCTAGTCACTGAAATTTTAATTTTAATTATTAATTTGTTTTCTAGAAGTTCTGTTTAGTTCTTCTTGTAATCTGTTGGGTACACTTTATACTTCTAGTTCCTTGTCCTTTTCAAGTGTTCCTGTCCCTTCGTATTTTTTCAATCATGTTAAACATAATTTTAAATTCTGTGTCTGATAATTCTAATATTTCAATGATTTCATGTTGTTTCAGCTCTCTCTTGCTTTGGCTTTATCACACATGGCACCTGTTTTCTTGTTTATTTTTTGACATTCAATTCTAGGCTTCTCGTTTTTCTTGCAACTTGATCTGTAGACATTCTCAGGGGCCTGGAATAAAGGTGTATTTGCTTCTGTTCTGTACCTTTAGGCAATAGCATAGTTTGGAATGATTTGAAATTATACTTTTGGCTCAAGGATTTTTAAACCATGAGGAAGTATAAATTTGGGCTGCCAATTTAAGTAAAATAAAATAAAATAAAATAAACTTCAATACTTTAAAAATAACATTTAATAAATATCTACCGGCCTAAGTGTCCCTCTGTTTGTCTACCCATCTGTTCATCTATCCATCTATTTATGATTCTCTGTGCATATATTTGTGTGCTTAGAGAGTTATCTGAAATGAAATCTATCAAATAGTAACGAGGTTCCTTCCTCGGTAATATAGTTTAATGTCTTTTATTATTTGACATTTTATGTTGTTTTGCATAACTATATTTTATAATGACCACATATTTCCCCCACTAAAACAATGCAACTCTTACTTTAAAACACACATGTAGGGGAAGCCGGGATGACTCAGTGGGTTAGGTGCTCACTTTGCAGCGCTGGGGACCGAGGATCAAATCCCGGCCCCGGCCCATGTGGACCCATATGCTGAACTGGGGAGTGCCCCCAGTTCAGTTCTCACCGGGGCGAGAGCCCGGCCCAGTTCCTGCCCTGTGCAGCCCCAAGCCCACTTGTAGAATGAAACTATGTGGAAAATCCAATGATGTGCAAGTATGGAGACTGTTCTGGGCCCTCCCCCTTCTCTCTGTCTCTGACTCTGTATCTCTCTCTCTCTCTGTCAAAAACAATAAATAAATCTTTAAAAAAAAACAAACCAAAAAACACATATGTGACTGCTTCGCTGCTGTGTATTATGTATCTCCCCTCAGTCTGAGCGGAGGCATCCTGCCTGGTCTCCTCTTGTGCTTCTGCTTGGTAACCGGATTCCTGCCTTGTGCTCTGGGCTTGTCTCTGTTCATAATCTGGGATTAGAGTCCAGTCTCTGGTTTCTAATCCAGTGTCTGCAGCTTCATGACCTGCTGACAGATGAGCATGGCTCCTTCGTTTTCAAATCTGGCCTTCAGGGAGAGTCCCTTCGCCAGAGCCAGCCGCCAGCCGGTCACTCTTGTCAGACTCTTGGTGCCGAAGTTGCCTTGGTGCTGCTCCAGGCTCCTCTGGTTAATCCCTCCAGTGAGCTCTGATTGCTCAGCAGACATCCTCCCAGTACCCTCCTCTGGACCAGGGCTTCCCTTTGGGCAAAGCTACTTGCAGGTGCCAGTTGGTCCCTATCTAAATCTTTCCTTCCTCCTTCTCTCTCTCCCTCATGTGTGCTCTCTTTCTTTCTACCCATCTCACATCTCCTAACCACTCCCTTTGTCTTATTCTTCCCCTTTTCATTCTGTTTTGCCCCATTTTAATTCCCTTTTCCTTTAATCCATTTTTTCTTTTTTTCCTTCTCTTTCTTTCAGCCACCTTCCCTTCCCTCCCTTTATCTGCCTTCTCTCTTCCCTTTTTCTTCTCCTATTTATTCTCTTTTTCCTCTACTCACTTCTTATCTATAAAATGATCTGTTAGAAGGTTAAATGCACTTATAAAATGAGTCGTTTAACAGGTTGCATACATAGTAACTGTTCTTTCTATGGGAGCCATTACATTATTATATATTTTTTTGGATCAGTCATTCATTTATTCATTCAATAAACATTAATGAACCTATCGTACACCAGGTACAGTGCTAGGAATTCTTGGGTACAGTGAGGATTCAGACATAATTTCTGCCTTCAAGCAGCTTACTTACAGGAAGGGAGAATAACAAGGGAATGGACAAATACTGTTCAGTTACCTGGCCATCGATGTGCCTATGTGCAATGTACCTGTCATCTTGTGCACAGAGGCCATGGATCCTCAAGCCTACGGTGGATTTCGAGGGAACCAGTCCATGGCTTGTTAACGTTTCTTGCTGAAGGATTTGTTCCCTGAGCTGGGAGGGGAATAACATCAAAGGAGTGTTGTAGTCGAAGAAGATGGATTCTCATTCCTTAAACCAGTGGATCTCTTCATTTTGTTCAGCTGGCTCAGCCTCTAAACCTGGGTCACCCCTAAAGCGGAGTTTAAGGCATCTAGTTTGAGCCACTCTTAGAAACAAGGCAGTAGATGGGGAACAAGGTGGGGGGGCAGTGGTGCTTGCAGGAGGAGGGCTGGATGTCTCTCAGAATTGAGGTTTCTTTTAAAAAAGAATTACCGTGCATTCTGCGAGTTTGACTGTGACTTAGATGTGAGCCTCTAGCATCACTTCTTGTCTAGGCAATTTTGCCTTTGGAAAATAAGATGTCCTAAGACATTCAAAGGAAAATTTTCCACAAGCAGTTCAACTGCTTTTAAAACTTAATCACGTGTGAAATGTACTCTTTCCGGCTTATTGGCCATCTTGCATTTGCGGCAGGCCCCCTGCCAAGCCCCTGTGCATCTAACTGTCCTGAGGCAGGCGAGTCCAGCTGGGAACTGCAGTGCATCCGGGCAGCCCTGTGGAGCCAGGAGAGTCTCAGTCTTAGTGTTATTTGTGCAAATCAGCCTTTGCTCCCTCTCTGCATGTCTCCTTTCCTGGGCTGCCCTATATATGCCAACAGCTGCCCACTGTTTCCTTCAGTTTGTGCCCTGGAATGCTTGATACTGAACCTGTCAACAAAATCAATGTCACTATCCCAACCCCTTAGCCTCTTGTTGTCTCCTAGTGATCCAAGGTCATCCAGGTGTCATGCTGTATTACAGCTTTTCTGGTCGGATTGTGAACGATGATCCCTATCAGGTGACACAGAGACTGAGGCAGTGATAGGGCTAATGCACATCTTCCCATTTTTTTAGGATTAATCTACCGAGCAATTTCTGGTACCATAGCAGGTGAGGAAGGGAGGTATTTAAGGGTCCGTGGGATTTGTTTTACCCTCAAATCACAGTTTTCTTTGTCTATAAAAGAGACTGGTCTTTGCTGCAAAGTGTCTACAGCATAAGGTTTAGGGCAAAGAAGGACCAGCCTGGGCCTGGAGGAGGAGTGAGAGCCTGACCCTGTGGTCGGGCTCACTCTCTTGGACTCTGTTAGATGGATCCCAACAGCAAGTCTCTTTATCTTTTAAATAACACTTTAACTTTTATTTAGTTATTTATTTTTTCAGATTTCAAAAGCAATACATGCTCATTTCAGGTAATTAGAAGGTTCAGAATGCTCACTGTAAAAAGTTCAAATCATCCATGATTGTGTAACCTAGTGATACCCACAGCTGCCATTTGGTATATATATTTCTGGTGATGATAGATGATAGATAGATAGACAGATGATAGATAATATATATAGATGATAGATGATAGATAGATAAACAGCTGATAGATTAGATAGGTAGATAGATAGATAGATAGATGCTATTAATAGATGGAGAAGACTTGACATCACTACATTTAGCTGTGCCAAGACAATGGAGTTCCCTCACTCTTGAGAAGACTGGTTCTCAAGGTGTCATTCCTGGACTAGCAGCATCTGGCTCTTTGGGAACTTCTTAGAAATGCAAATTCCCAGGCCCCACCTCAGACCTCCTAGAAATCAGAAACTCTGAGGGTGGCCCTGGCCATCTGTGATCTCAACAGCCCCTGAGGTGATTCGAATGTACAGCAAAGTCTGACAACTACGACTCTATAAGTAATCGGATTCTCTGATCCACTGCCCTATTCTGACCCTGAGCCCATCTGCTATACAGGACTGTTAGTCTTTGACTCTCTGGAGGTTAAACTTAGTTCAAGTCAATCATGTATACAGTCCCTTTAGGTTCAACTTCATTTTCTTGGGACAATTACTCTTTAATATTCGGTTTCTGCTGGCCTTAGCCAATGCCTCTCAAAATGGCATTTGGGAATACAGGGCTTGAGATTCTATGACGAGGACCCCAGGCCTTGTGCTGAGAGAGAGCGGCCTGCTCTCCTCTTTGTATATTCTGCTGGCTTTTCCCTTGACCTCTGTGACTACAGACATGTGGCCTATTCTTTCTCAGCTTGTTCAGGGGCCAGTCTTCTTTTGTTATCTAGGTCTTTCCATGGGTTCTGTGGGTACTGCAGAGCTCTGAGTTTCTGCCATATCTTCTTACTCCTGACTGGCTTGGTCCCCTTATGTTGCTACCTGTTAATATCTTCCTTCAGAGTTCAGTGCCTGAGGGGATGCTCACTCTGCTCAGCTGTCCCTCTGCCTCATTAGTCAAGTCCCATGGCCTTATATTGTACAGTGTTCTCTGCCCCAAGTCCCAAGAGGAGAAGAGAGAAAGGTCTTGTTTGCCTCTGGGTCCCTTGAACTCATGGGACACAGCTTCTTCTCTCTGACCATCTCCCTAAGTCTGGGTCCATTTCTCTTTCCTTTGATCCTCTCCCCTACCCACTTTCTTAAAGATTTATTTTTCTTGTTTTTGTCAGAGAGAGAGAAGGAGGGAGCAGAGCAGTCTCCATAGTTATACGTCATTAGTTTTCAATATAGTTTTGCTCCACAGGTGGGTGCGGGTCTGCTCAGGGAAAGAACCAAGCTGGAGGCCTCCCACATGGGAAGCACACCCAGGGTGGGAGCCAAATCAGGGGCCTCCAACTTGAGAAACTTGCCCCGGTGAGAACCGAACATGGGAGCACACCCCAGTTGAGCATATGGGTCCAAACAGGGTGTGGCTGGGATTCAAGACAAGTGCTCAACCCATTGAACCATCCTGGCCTTATGCAAAGCCACTGATCTGTTGAATGGTGCTGTTTCACCAGTTTCCAGCTTGCAAGCTCATCTCAGGTATAAAATCCTATTTAGAATGGCAAAAGCTAAATAGCGATTCTTTCTCTTGGCATCTGCAATAATGTCTCACCCTGAGGCAGATGGATGTAGGAGGGCAAAATAGAAAAATACAACTTTATATTTCCAAATCTTACCCTCTTTTCATAATCAAATATACACATAATTTTCTCATAATTTGGATTCCACTGCACATACTTTTTGATGGGTCTTCTTTTTTGTTGCTTATCTATATGTCATGAATGCTATAATATTTCCACATCATTAAATATTTTTCTACAACATGACTTTCCATGGCTCTGAGGCATTCAATTAAATGTGTGGTAAGAAGAAAATAAATTGCTATTTTAAAAGCTATTGGCAGGTTGTCTTAATTTCTTTAGGGTCTGGTAGCAAAATTGATTTGAGGGAGAAATTGTTTTGTTTTGTTTTCTTTTTTTTTAATTGGGATCAAAGAAACACTTAACTGGGCTTTTTGAGTATGCAAAGGCGAGAACTAATGCCTTGACTGGAGTCTAAGTTTGAGACATGAAGGAGATAAATGGCAGTGAAAAAATTGCTCTCTTGAGTTGCTCAGGTGGTTACAAAATTTTGGCTTCCTTTGGGTTTCTGGAGTCAGGGTTTGCAGGTCTTGGACCTGGGAAATTCAGAAGGGTGTAAATCACTCTTGTCTAACCTGCAGCCCATGGACCACGTGCAGCGCACGACAGCTTTGAATGTGGCCCAGCGTAAACTTGTTAATGTTCTTAAAACTTTATGAGATTTTTACAAAAACTTACAAGCTATAGTTAGTGTTATTGTATTTTATATGTGACCCACAACAATTCTTTTTCACCCAGTGTGGCCCCAGGAAGCCAAAAATGTTGGCCACCACTGGTGTAGATATAAGTAAGAGTGGACTCCAGCAGGGGAGAGTGGCCCAGGAAAGACAAGTGAGATGGTCAGCAAGGCACTCCTTGCATTGAAGCACAAATGATGGATATACAAACACTGATGTCTGACTGTGAGAATACAGTTTCATTTTTCTGTCTTGTATTCTTTCTATGATCTCTTTGGTAAAACAATTGTATGCACAGTTACCCACCCAAGTGACACTTAGGGAAATGAAAGAAGGGGGATATTTTCATGTTTGCAGTAAAATGGACAGAGGATAAAAATACGGCCAAAAGATTTTAGAAATCAAGTGCATCATGAACCAAGAGCTGATAGCTACCACCATCCACTATAGCTACTCTCTATGAATTGTTAGAAACATCCAGGAATCCCCGTGTTATAAAGAATGGGAAGTCCAGTCATTTTATGTATTAAATAGCAGGGTAACTACAAAGGGCTGGACAGCCTGGGACCCTTTAACCCTTAGTGTCACTTAATTTATTTAACCATTCCCTGTTTAGGGTACTTTGCCTAGTTTCCACTATCATTCATAATGCTTTGATAAGTAGCCTCATAAAGTTTGGGGTGCATTATTGTGTCCTTTGGGCAAATTCCTAGAAGTGGAATTGCTTAGGTAATGGTATGTCCATTTCAAAGGCTTATGACGTAGAGCAATTTTGTTCTCAGTCATTGAATTCTCAGGAAAAACAGTCATCAGAAGGGTCATGAGTCTATCAGAATTGCTACTTGGCATGTAGGCTGTGAACCAGATAGAAAACTTCAGTGTTTGAAGGAAGGACTATGTCCTGTGTTCAAATCCTGTCACTACACTATGGCCTGGGGCACATTGAGTGAGTCAGCTACCTCTCTGAGACTTCTCATTTCAAAAACAAGGATATGGGAAGCCAGGATGGCTCAACAGGTTGAGTGCTCGCCTTGCAGCCCTGGGGTTAGAGGATCGAGTTCCACGTGGACTCATATGATAAACAGGAGTGTGCTTCCCACTTTGGAGGCCCCCAATGCAGCTCCAAGCTCACAGGGGCAGGGGCCCCAGCCCAGTTCCTGCCCTGCACGGTCCCCGTCTACCTGTGTAGAACAATAACCATGTTGAAAACTGATGACGTACAACTATGGAGACTGCTCTGGGCCCTCCCCCTTCTCTCTGTCTCTCTCTGCCTCTGTCTCTCTCTGTGTCTGTCTCTCTGTGTCTGTCAAAAACAAAACAAAACAAAACAAAAAACACAATAAAATAAACCTTAAAAAAATCAAAACCAAACAAAAAAAATCACAAGGATGATTCAAGGTCAACCTCATCAGTTTGGTTTCGTGGAAATTACCTATAAAAACTGCAAAGAATTTTGTATGTACTAGAATGCCTATAGTTATTAAAAATACTGAATTTCCTGCTATTTCTGTTTTTGGAGCAAGAGAAAGATGTCAGCACTTTCGTCTCTGAGACTTCTGAAAGGAAAGAAAAATAAACTACATAGAACCTGCTGGCTCTGGTGTCCGCTGCCAGCTGTTAGCCCCAGTAATTTGATTCAAGGGTATTTATGACCTACTTCTTGAATCACTGCAGCCCAGGCTGTGCTATTTCTTATGTTCCCTTGGTAAGAAACCAATGTACAAGCACAGGTTGTGTGTTTTTCTGAAAAGGGGTGGCTAGACTCCTCTGAAAATGCTGGCATCTTTCCAAATGTATGGCACAAGGTACAGAATGACACAGGAAAGTTGTGGAAACTTAGGTCTGTTTCCCTAGGATTCTTCACAGGCCAAGCCTTGGGGAGGGCTCTTGTCTCCACTGGTGGAGACACTCACTGGCAATACTTAGATCTTATCTAGCTTCCAGCATGGGCTCCTCCTCTTCTATAGGCCTCTCTTTCATTAAGAATGGAGTCCTGTCAGTATGGACAGCTTGTACAAGAGGGAAAAGAAGAGTTTTCAACTGTGCTTGTGCTTCTTGGCATCTGAGAGGTCAAATCCCAGAAAGAAATAGGAATTCCTCGTCAGAACATGTACAGAGCAAAGTGATAGTAGAAACCAATGTTTATCGTGTCATTCTAGGGGTCTAGATGCTTTTCCCAGAGTTTATCTCATCAAAGCTGGGCCAGAGGGAGGTGAATAAAGAGGCAGCATCATGCTAGTGCAGGGCTGGATCGCATCTTTATTTAGAATTCAAAAGTTTTGTTCTTCATAGATGTTTTTGGCATTAATTTGATTAAAAAATTATTGCTCTATTCATTTGAATGGTGTCCCCATCAAATTCAGAACCTCAGAATGTGAACTTACTTGCAAATAGACTCTTTGCATAAATAATTAGTTAAGATAAGGTCAGACTGGATTAAAGTAGACTCTAAGTCCAATGGCTGGTGTCCTTTTAAGAAGGCCGCATGAGCACAGTCGCAGGGAAGACAGCCAAATGGACACGGAAGCAGAGATTGGATGGTGCAGGTACAAGTCATGAAGCACTAGGTTGCTATAGCCACCAGACGCTGAAAGAAGCAAGGAAGGACTTGTCTCTAGAGCCTTCGGAGGGAGCATGGCCCAACTGACACCTTAATTTTTGACTTCTAAGATTTAGTACTGTGACAGAATAAATTTTAGTTATTTCCAGGTACCTACTTTGTGGTACTTCGTTATGGCTGCCCTAGGAAGCTAACATAATTACATGAAAACGTTATTTATCTAGGTTACTGAGGTTTTTGGTGCCTTTACATTTTGAATCTAAGTTAAGTGCTTTCTTCTCCTTACCCTAGTGCTGGCTCTGTCCTCTTATTTATTGATTTGTTATAACCCAGTGGGAAACACACAGAGGAAAATTGTCCATCGACACCTTTTGATATTCCTTATGTAATATATGGATGATGCTAATTTAATTTCGAAGGCCCAGTTGGTGAGGTCTGATCATATCCAGGCTGTAGCAGGGTGCACTGCTATTCATGTATTTAACAAACGCTTACTAGGCATCAACAGTGTCAGCAGTTGTCCTGGGTGACAACAGCAAAATATATGCTCTCTGCCTTTACGGGGATAACAGCGTGGAAGGAGAGATGAGAGACACAAGTACCACAGAAAAAGACAGCCAAAGCAGGGGTCATGCTCCCCCAGAGGTTTTTGTCTGGCTCAGAATCCTTCCAGGCCTTTTGCAAGAAATACTCCAGACCTCTTACTATCCACGGGGCAAGAGATGAAAGCTGCAGAGTGTTTCCTTTGCCCTATTTCCTCCCT
>PVKE010031126.1:0-19223 GCA_004027555.1 Craseonycteris thonglongyai
GATCGTTTGCTGACCACTGCTGGGCCTAGGCGGTCACTAGACAACGTGCGGGGCTCTGTCCAGCGTGCTGAAACTGCTCCCATCATGGCCTGAAGTGGCAACCTCCCAGGAGTCTTGAGTGTCCCTGGACCGCTCTACTGAGTGGCACAGAAACCTTGAAGTCGATGCCACTGAACTTTGGCTGCACGCTGATAGAAACAGCTCACTTCACTCCACATGCCACCCTCCCATCTAGCTCATGGAAGTAGGATCTTGTGGTTTGACCCACTCCTTGCCTCACACACTCCAGCCACACTGATCTCCCCACTGCACTGCAGACAATCCAGGCACATTCCCACCCTGGGGCCTTTGCTCTCTGTTTTCACTGCATAAAATGCTGTCAGTTCCCATTACGGCTCCTCACCTCCTTCAGGCCTTAACTCAAAAGTCACCTCAGAGAGTCTGATCCTGACCACCCTACTTAAAATAGTCACTTTCAACTGCTCTTCTTCCTCACCCTTTTTATTCTCTAGCACTCCTCACGACCTGAAACATGTTTTGGCTCTGTTTTTACTAATTTTTTTTAAGACTTACTTTTATTGTTTTTGACAGAGACAGCAGGGGGAAGGCTCAGAACAGTCTTCATAGTTGCACATCATTGGTTTTTCCACGTAGTTTCATTCCACAGGTGGGTGCAGGGCTGCACAGGGCAGGAACTGGGCCAGGGTCTCACCCTGGTGAGAACAACCGGGGGGCACTCCCCAGTTCAGCATATGGGTCCACTCGGGCCGGGGCCTGGGGCTGCAAAGTAAGTGCTTAACCCACTGAGCCATCCCGGCTTCCCGTTTTACTAATTTTTAGAGATGTGTATACATATGATTCACTAATTCTTCACCCCTCTAGGGCACAGATTTTTGTGTGCTTGTTCACCTCTGTGTTGCCAGCAGTGAGAACAGTGCCTGACACGGAGTGTGCACCACGTTTATTGCATGTATATTCGTCCATGTATTTGGGCATTTACTATGCCCCAGCCCTGCTTACCTTCATAATGATCCTCTACCTCCAATTAAGGATGAAGAAACAGATTCAGACAGTGCCAATTACCTGATCAAAGTCCCCTGGCTTCTGTGTGGCAGGGCTTGAATCCTCCCTCCCGAGTTCATCTAGCTGTAACCTTTCCACTCTGTTTGCTCCAATCCCTAATTTCCTTCTTCAGTAAAAGTCATATAAAAGGGCAGCTTCACAGGGCTCACACAGGACTAGATTTCAATTCCTGTTCCTTGGTTACTAGCCATGTGGCCATAAGCAAGTCAATAAACATCTCTACCTCAGTTCTTTCTTTCATAAAATGGGGATAAAAATAATACCCACCTCATTGTACTTTAAGAGTCAAGTGAGGCAATGATAATATAGAGCTTACCAGACACCTGGCACACACTGGCACCTGCTCCATTAGTATTGGTAGCCTTGGCTGTTCATCATCACTATATTATTATTTGGGTGAATTAAAAAAAATTAGGAGAATGAACCCAGAAATGCTGTAGGAAGACAGTGTTTCAAGAAGATAGAAGTGAAGAATAGATGCCAAACCACTGGAAATGAGAAATGCACACTAAAAATTACATGTAGGAAAACTGGGATGACTCAGCGGGTCAGGCGCTTACATTGCAGCCCTGGAATCAGAATTGAGTCCCGTTTCTGGCCCTGGCCTGTGCAGACCCATATGCTGAACTGGAGTGTACTTCCCACCCCGGTTTGGTTCCACCAGGGTAAGCTTCCCATATGGGAGGCCCCTGATGCAGCTCCCGCACGGGGCGTGTTTCTCATATGGGAGATCCCCAGCTCACGGGGGCACACCTCCCATGCGGGAGGCCCCCGGCTGGTTTCTGCCCTGCGCAGCCCCTTGTCCACCTGTGGAATGAAACTGTATTGAAAACTAGTAATGTACAACTATGGAGACTGCTCTGGAACCTCCTCCTCTCCCTGTATCTATCTCTCAAAAACAAAATTATTAAAAAAAATATTTAAAAATTACATGAAATCACAGTTCTGTGAAGTGGGCAGGTGAAATTGTGTTGGTGAGGTTGTGAGGAAACAGGCACTTCCTTATATGGTAGTACTTGCTGGTGCTGGTGCAAATGTCAGAACCCATTAGAGGGCATTTGGTAGGACCTTAACACCTTTTGACCCCAGTCATCCAGGTGCTGGACGTTTTTTCCTAAAGATAATAGTTGCTACCATGTGAAATTACTTAAGTACAAGGTTATTAATTGCAGTCTTGTTTATAAAAGCAAAAGATTACTCAACTCAAATGAGAATCAACAAGAGACCCCATAAGCAAGTGATGTCTTGGGATATGAGACAACTGTTAAAAGAACGAGTCTGTGTACTGACATAGTGTGGTCTCCAAGTATAGACAAAAAGCAAGGTGCATCCAACCAGTGTAACTAGCAAGCCATTTTTGTGAAAAAAGTGGGATAAATACAAGTATTTGGCTTTGTATTTGCTTTTTTTTCTTTTGCTTGAAGAAATGCTAGAAAGACACAAGAATCTAATAAAACATGTTACTAAGAAAGATTAAGGGGAAGCCGAGATGGCTCAGTGGGTTAAGCGCTCACTTTGCAGCCCCAGGGACTGGGGATCGAATCCCGGCCCCGGCCCATGTGGAACCAACCATGTGCTGAGCTGGGAGCTCCCCCAGTTTAGTTCTCTCTCTGCCTCTGTCTCTGTATCTCTCTCTCTCTCTCTGTCAAAATAAATAAATAAAAATATATTAAAAGATGGGCTTGCTTTAAAAAAAAAGATTAAGATGGAAAGTGGATAGGGAATGAAGTGGAAGTGAGTGATTTGAATATTTTCTGAATATTTTATACATTTGAAACTGAAATATTACAAATGCAGAAATGTGCGTAAAGCATAAAAGTACAGTTCAATGAAGACTGTCATAGTTACACCTGCCAAAGACCACCATTTTGTATTTTTGATTTATATGAAAATATGTGTATATGTACAATAAATTTAAAATAACAAATAACAAAAGGAAGTGATCAGCAGCTCAGCTGTGTTGAATTCTGCTGCCAAATCACCTAAGCTGTGTAATGAAAGGTGTTGTTAAGTGGCTCCAACATCTGAAAAGATGTTTAATCTTAGTAGGAATAATGGAAATGCAGATTCAAACCCCAATGCTATGCTATTTCACACACACCTAATTGGCAAAATTTAAGAGTTCTGAAACTACAAAAGTTTGAGAGGACATGACACAAGGGAGCTTTCCTATGCTGCTTTTGTGGGTGTCAATTGGTGTAATCACCTTGAAAATAGTTGTTCCTGCCTTGTAAAGTCACTGTTCAGCCAGTCTAGGGTCATGGGATTCCATTCCTAGGATTATTGCAGTGGTATACAAAGGGCTGTGTACACAAATGTTCACAGTGGCACTGTTCATAATGGCAAAACAAACAAAAAGTCCACAAGTTTATTGATGGGAGAATGGATAAGTACATTTTGGTATATTTATACCAATAATAATGGTACATTGATTTGCAGAAGAAATTAATGAACCATAACTACATATAACATGAGTGAATCTTAGAAACACAACTGTAAGGAACATAAAACAAGTCACAAGGACTAGGTGTGGTATAATATAATTTTATTAGTGTAATAAATGTTGGGGGATGACCAGCAAAGTTTCTCCCATACTTTCTTTCTTACTATTGTATTTTAAAAAATTATTATTAAACATATTGAAGTAAGTCATAAGGTTTTGGGAATATTGTTTAGACAATTCCATGAGTCAATGATCCATGACTAGTGGAGAAGGACAATTCAAAAACTCCATAAATTTATTCAAAGTATTAAAGTTTCTAGAAAATGAAAAAAACTCCATTAGTATATATAAATGAATCAATTAAAAACAAAACAGGGGAAGCCAGGATGGCTCAGCAGGTTGAGTGCTCATTTTGTAGCCCCGGGGACCAAGGATCAAATCCTGGCCCTGGCCCTTGTGGACCCATATGCTGAACTGGGGTGTGCTTCCCATGCGGGAGGCCCCCAGCTCCTCAGCTTGGTTCTTACCCCTTGGTTAGGCCCCTGGCTTGAGAGGGCGTGCCTCCCATGATGGAGGTCCCCAGCCCAGTTCCCTCCATGCATGGCCCCCGCCCACCTGTGTGGAACAAAATGGTGTCAAGAACTGATGGCATACAACTATAGAGACTGCTTTGGGCCCTCCTCCTCCTCTCTATCTCTCTCTGTCTCTTTGTCTCAAAGACAGTAAATAAAAAGATAAAAAACAGCAACAATAAAAAGTAAATTTGCTTTATATGCTGTTAAACATGTCTGTAAGTATACACAAGAATGAATACTAAACATTACTTAATATGAAGAGGTAAGAACCGGGATGCCAGGATAGCTCAGTAGTTGAGCACTTGCCTTGCAATCATGAGGTCCAGGGTTCAATTCCTGGCCCTGGCCCGTGCAAACCCATCCTGGTGCAACTGGTAACACCCAGGATGGCTCAGCAGCAAAGATTCTCACCTCCCATGAAGGAGGTCCCAGGTTCAGTTTCTGCCCCACGAGGCCCCACAGCCACCTGTTTGGAATGAAACCGTGTCACAACTGATGATGTACAACTATGGAGACTGCTATGGGCCCTCATCTCTCAATACAATAAAATAAATCCTTTAAAAAATGGCAAATTTTAACAATGCAAAAACCACAATTATGTTTGCACCAACCTAATATTTAATATTTTCAATGGGAAATAACATATACAAGTATTAAAGGACAACTTTCTGCATGGTTATGTGAATGGCTTCACAGATCTACTCTCCAGTCAAACTGGTGAAAGTATTAAAAACCAACTAAAGTCTCTGGAAATGGTCCTAAAGACATACAGCAAATGGGGGAACATCTATTCAAGAAAATCTATAAGAAAACTTGGCTAGAATAGTGAGTGTCCAAAAAAAAAAGGAAAGAAAAGAAAAAGAACAGTGAGTGAGTGTCTGTAGTATTTGACACCTCCTACCTCCTTTCTGCCAGTTCAGTGCATTGAACACTTCACTCCACACCGGTCAATAGGGTTAGCTCTTCCCCAACCCCCAGACGGAGGGCTATCTCCTCAGGAGGGGCAGCAAGAAGTCAGCATTTCTCATCTTGCCCTCAGCTACCTGTGCTGAGGCTAAGTTCCAGGTAAGTGCAGTTCTTTAAAGAAAGAATAACTGAGAATTTTTCAAATTTAAGGAAAGACTCCAATCATCAGATCCAGGAAATTCATGGCATCTCAAATAGAACAAATAAAAAGAAACCCACTAGACACATCCTGTGAAAGTGCAAACTGGCCAAGAAAAAGCAATGATTTTTAAAAGAAACTGCAAAGACAATAACAGATCACAACAAATAACACTTAGATTGTGATTCTTCTTCTTAATAGTGATAATGGAAGCCACAAGTGGAATATGTTCACTGTGCTAAGAGAAAATAATGATCAACCTAGCATCCTATACTCAGTGAAACTATCTTTCAGGTACCATGGAAAAACAAATTTCTTTTCAGGTAAACAAAAATTTATTTGATTAATATAGGGTTCTTATTACTGAAAGAAGTTTCAAAGATGTTCTTCACTCTTCCTATGAGGAGACTGAGTTGATGTCTGAAAATGGTTCACTATTCCACGGACCCAGAGTACACCACAGAATATTGTCAATCAAGAGGCTCAAATCTTCATGTTCATTTTAAGAACACTCTTGAAATTGCTTAGGCCATCAAGGGTATGCATATCTGAAAGCCACCAAGTATCTAAAGGATGTCGCATTAAAGAAACTGTGTGTGCCATTCAGATGTTACAATGGTGGAGTTGGTAGGTGTGCCCAGGCCAAACAGTGGGGCTGGGCACAGGGCCTGTGGCCCAAAAAGAGTGCAGAATTTTTGCTGCATGTGCTTAAAAATGCAGAGAGTAGGGGAAGCCGGAATGGTTTGGCAGGTTGAGTGTTTGATTTGCAGCCCCAGGGTCTGAAGATGGAGTCCTGGCCATGACCTGTGGGGACCCATGTGCTGAACTGGGGTGTGGCCCCTGGTTTGTTCTCACCAGGTCGAGCTTCCCATGTGGGAGGTCCCAGTTCAGTCCCCAGCTGGGGGTGGGGGTGGTGTGCCTCTCATGCAGGAGAGCTCCCAGGCCTGGTTCCCACCCTGCGCGGCCCCACCCACCCGATGTTGAGCAACTATGGGGGCTGCTCTGGGTCCTCCTCCTTCTCTGTCTCTGTCTGTTAAAACAATAAAATAAATCTTTAAAAAAAAATGCAGAGAGTAATGCTGAGCTTAAGGGTTTAGATGAAGACTCTCTGGTTACTGAGCATATCCAAGTGGACAAAAATCCCAAGATACGGTGCTGGATTTACAGAGCTCAGGGGCAGATTAACCCTTACCTGAGCTCTTCCTGCCACATCGAAATGATCCTAACTGAAAAGGAACAGGTTGTTCCTAAACCAGAAGAGGAGGTTGCACAGTAGAAAAATATATCTCAGAAGTGAAGAAACAAAAATGTATGGTTCAGGAGTAAATTCAAATAAATGCTAATAAAAGTTAAAAAAAAAAAAGTTCTTCATACAGCAGAAATTCATCTGAGATTCAAGTTCTCGGTGAGTATAAGTTACAAGCAAATATACTGCTGAATATGTGTACTGATTATGTAAAACAAAAGCAGCCATCACAATAATGATAATTCCTAACTTGTGGGCAAAAAACCCAATCAAGATATCAAACACTAGACAAGACTTCTGAGTTCTGAATTAAATAGTCTAGAAGCCTTATGTTGATTGGGATATGGTAAAGGTACTGATTAATCTCTTAATTTGTTAAATATGCCACTTAACATTGCTAGCAAGTCCACCCCCGAGAAGACAGAATATATAAGTTCCAATAAAATCAGAGGGGAAAAAAATGAATTGAGTGCTCACTTTGGCAGCACATATACTAAAATTGGAATGATACAGAGTAGATTAACATGGGCCCTGCCTGCGCAAGGATGACACTCAAATTTGTGAATCGTTCCATATTTTTCTCTCACTAAAATAGTAACTTGAAAAATTAAAAAAAAACTGAATTGAGAAAAATTATAAAGGGAAAATATATATATTTTTTAATTGTTTTTTTTTTACAGAGAGAGACAGAGACAGAGAGAAGGGGGAGGGCCCAGAACAGTCTCCACAGTTGCACATCATTGGTTTTTCCACATAGTTTCATTCCACAGGTGGGCGTGGGGCTGCACAGGGCAGGAACTGGGCTGGGGTCTCACCCCAGTGAGAACTGAACTGGGGGCACTCCCCAGTTCAGCATATGGGTCCACAAGGGCCGGGGCCGGGATTCAATCCTAGGTCCCCGGGGCTGCAAAGTGAGCGCCTAACCCACTGAGCCATCCCGGCTTCCCTGGAAAAATATTTTGATCAATTCAAAAAGGCAAGAGAGGGGAATCCGGGATGGCTCAGTGGGTTAAGCGCTCACTTTGCAGCGCCGGGGACCCAGGATCGAATCACGGCCTGTGCGGACCCATATGCCGAACTGGGGAGTTCCCCCCAGTTCAGTTCTCTCTCTGTCTCTGTCTCTGTCTCTCTCTCTCTCTCTGTCAAAAACAATAAAAAATTTTAAAAAGGCAAGAGAGATGGGAGAGAAAAAGCAAATAAAAGAACCCACAGATGCTACACAAACAGAAAGCCTGTGAAAGATATCAGATCTAGACATACCAGTAACCATTATAAATGTCAATGGAGTAATTGTATCAATAAAAGGAATGGAGAGCTGAGAAGTGGTTGATTCTGGCTACATTCTGAAAGCAGAGCAGCCAGGATTTGCTGATAAACCAGATGTAGGGAGTGCAAGACAGTGAGAGCTCAAGGGACATCCCTAGGTTTTTGTCTGAACTCCTGGAAGGATTGAGCTGCTATTACTGAAAAGGGCAGGGTGGAAGGTGGTAGGCAAGCTTGGGATGGAAAACAATCAGGAGCTCCGTAATATGTATCATTTAGATGCCTGTAGACACTCAGTGGAGATGTCAAGGAGGAGATGGGAGTTCAGGAGAGAGGGATAAAGATTTGGGCATTTCAATGTATATAAGCTTTAAAAAGCATAGTATGCATTATGGGCCATGTGATATAGAGTCATGGGATGGGAGAGAGTTCTTAAGATCCAGGGAGTGTTAGTAGCAACTGATGGTGAAAATGTGAGCGAACCATGGGAAAATCAGAAGTTTTGCAGACAATGGCAATAGCAATGCAAAGTCCCATGAGGTGGGTGGGCCTCGTGGGTGGGTATTTTCCAGCTGAGGATTCAGTGAAGACTCTCCACCACCCTGAGAAATAGGTATCATTAACCCAAGGCTCCTAGAAGGTCAGTCTTGCTTGGGATCAGTCCAATTAGGCCAGTGGTCCTGAAAGGATTCTGGGGCCAATGGCGCCCTCTGCTGGTCAGGATAAATAGAAGCCCAATTTCCAACAACAACCATCATTATAACGACGATGACAATTAAGTTCGTGAACTCATCCTAGAAAAAAATGCTACATACCTCATTGCTGAATATCACTATGGTCACCTTTGAAGTACTCCCTTTGGGAAGCTATGCACCTATGCCAGAGCCTGCCCACCCTTCAAAGCAATTTGGAACTTTCTTTTTTCTTGGAATGCCCCTCTGAGCCACCATCGTATTACCCTTAATATCCTGAATGTCATCAAAATTACTTCCTTTCAATGTTTCTTTTATCTTCGGGTAAAGAAAGAAGTCATTGGGAGCCAGATCAGGTGAGTGAGTAGGAAGGGTGTTCCAATACTCTTATTTGCTTACTGGCTAAGATCTCCCTCACACAGTACTGTGTAAGCTAATGCATTGTCATGATGAAAGAGCCATGAATTGTTGGGGAAAAGTTCAGGTCATTTTAGTCTAACTTTTTTACTATGTTGCTAGGTCCTGTTCTAAGCTCTTGGGACAAAGCAATGAACACGACAGACAAAAGCCTGAGCCAGGCAATGTGTAAAAGATCTATACACATCTGTCCTCATTCATCTTTACAATGTCCTTATGTCAAGATGCTATTATTCACCCCATTTTATGGAGGAGAAAATTATGGCTTAAAGGTGCTTTGATTGTAGAGCAAGAAAATGGCAGGAATGGAACTTGAACCCAAGACAGTTACAATTTTATTTTAAAAATTACAGTTGATATACATTATATTAATATTTAGTTTCAGGTATACAACTTAATGATTGAACATTTATATAACTCACTAGGTGATCAGAAGACAATTTTTGATACTCGCAGCCACTGCTCTGCGTGTGGGAGCGAACTGAACGCCTTAGACTGAAGCTGCGTGCTAGTCTCCGTTTCTATGGTCCTCCTGACGCTTTTCCAAGGCTTATGTGTCGCACTTCACGTGACCTTAGCCAATATGGCACCGCCCAGGACTGTCCACTGCCCACGTGGTTCGGGTAGACAAGATGGCGGCGGTAGCCAATCCGACATCCTTGGAGTCAACGCCGCGGATCTTGCGTCTTGTGGCCGAGTGCAGCCGCTCTAGGGCCCGAGCTGGCGAGCTGCAGCTGCCACATGGGCCGGTGGCCACTCCAGTATTCATGCCAGTGGGCACGCAGGCCACCATGAAGGGCATCACAGCCGAGCAGCTGGACGCTCTGGGCTGCCGCATCTGCCTGGGCAACACCTACCATCTGGGTCTGAGGCCGGTGGGTGGGCTCGGCCTTTCCAGGGTGGTGGCGGAGCTTGGGGAGCCCTGGGGCATCCCTTAGGCCCGGGCACGCCTCCAAAAGTCAGTTGACCAACGCTTATTGAGCGCCCCCGGTGGCCCAGGCCTTTTGCTAGGCCTGAGGGAACGGCGGAGACTGAAATTGGCCATCTCTGTCCACCCCATGAGCTTACAGGGTCGTGTTCACCCCTAACCTGACCCCTGCCCACCCCCCAACTCAGGGCCCGGAGCTGATCCAGAAAGCCGACGGTCTTCACGGCTTCATGAACTGGCCCCACAATCTGCTGACGGTGAGGTCGGGTCGGGCCCGGGATGGAAAGGCGCTCCTCGGAGGCGGATCTCCCTTCTGCTGACAGCCCTGCGGTGGGGTTTCCCCCAGGATAGCGGCGGCTTCCAGATGGTGTCTCTGGTATCCCTGTCCGAGGTGACAGAGGAAGGTGTCCGCTTCCGCTCCCCCTACGACGGCGACGAGACCCTTCTGAGCCCGGAGAGGTCCGTGGAGATCCAGAACGCTCTGGGTGAGCAGATCCCGGGGAGCCAGAAGTTTAGAGGGTAGAAATAAGGCGGGACGGCACCTTACGTGCTGCGCGGCTTTAGGCTAAGCACTCCTCTTTCCTGAGCTTTAGTTGAGCCAACTTAAATGCAGATAAGTCACAAGATTCATGTGATATTGGTAAATCTCTTAGGACAGTGTCTGGCATGTAGTGACTGTAATTATTATTATTAATATTTTTAAGATTTATTTTATTGATTTTTGACACAGAGAGAGAGAGACAGAGAGAAGGGGGTGGGCCCAGAGCAGTCTCCATAGTTGACATTAGTTTTCCATATAGTTTCACTCCACAGGTGGGCTCAGGGCTGCGCAGGGCAGGACCTGGGCCGGGAGCCTCCTGCATAGGTCCCGGCAAGAACTGAACTGGGGGCACACCCCAGATCAGCATGTGGGTCCGCATGGGCCGGGGCCGGGATTCGATTCTCTGTCCTGGGGCTTCAAAGCGAGCGCTTAACCCGCTGAGCCATCCCAGCTTTCCCTTGTAATTATTGTCCTATTGCTCTTATTACTCTTAATTTGTAAATTAATTGAGCAAAGATATGTTTAAATAATGGAGGCAACGAGAAGTGATTGGGGTGGGATTAGGCCCCTTTTATCTCCATCAATATCACACATTCCTTGCTAAGGACAATGAGCATTTTCTCAATCTCGTAAATTGCTAAGGAAACACAGGTTCAAGCCTTCCCATCTAACCAGGTGTGCTTTGAAGTTCCTCTATATATTCTTTGGCTTCTACTCATAGTCATAGGGCTGGGTGTCACATCATCTATGGCTCCACAAGGGAGATAGGCATTGGTGAGAACTTCTCAGTTAGAAAAGGTGGGAAAAAGTGCAGATAGGTGCATTGTATGAAAAAACAAATCAACAAACAACATAAAACACATACAAGGGCTGTCTGGAAAAAATCCAACCATTGTCAAAATAATGAGAATGATTACATGGCTGGAACTGTTACATGACTTGCCTTTATTTACATACAATATCTACGGAAAGAAACATAAAAAAACTGTAGGGATGTGGGGATGGTTCAGTGGGTTAAGTGCTCACTTTGCAGTCCTGAGGACCGAAGATTGAATCTTAGCCCTAGCGTGGTTTGACCCCAGCTCCCATGCAGTAGGCACCCATCTGTGTAGAATGAGACTATGTCAAAAACTGATGAGGTACAACTATGGAGACTGCTCTGATCCCTCTCCCTTGTCTCTGTCTCTCTTTGTCAAAAACAGTAAAATAAATCTTAAAAAAAAAAAAGGAAACTGTAATATAGGTTCTCTGGGGAGTTGGTAGACAGTTTGGTGGGTGCACTTAATTATTTTATTAAAAAAAAAATTGGGATATAATTGACTTGCAGTCACCATATTTAAGGTGTACCCTCTGGCAGTTCTGGTAGTTTTTGTTGTTTTTTTTTATTTATAGAGAGTAATTATTTTATCTTCAGTGCATATTTATTTTTATTTTACTTTTGACAGATAGAGAGAGAGACAGAGACAGAGACAGCTAGAGAACCGAACTGTGGGAACTCCCCAGTTCAGCATGTGGGTCTGCCTGGGCCGGAGCCGGGATTCGATCCTCGGTCCTTGGGGCCTCAAAGCGAGCGCTCAACCCGCTGAGCCATCCCGGCTTTCCCTGGTAGTTTTTTTTGTGTGTTTGATTTTTAAGATTTATTTTATTGTTTGAGAGAAAAGAGAGAGAGGGAAAGTGAGAGGGAGAGGGAGAGAGAGAGAGAAAGGGCCCAGAGCAGTCTCCATAGTTGTATATCATTAGTTGTGACGTAGTTTCATTCCACACAGGTGGATGTGGGACTGTGCAGGGTCAGAACCAAACTGGGGGCCTCTACATGGGAGGTGAGAGCCTTCACTGCCATCCTGATGGTTACCAGTTGCACTGCAGTTCAGCATATGTGGGCTGCACAGGCCAGGGCCGGGATTCGATCCTGGACCTCATGGTTGCAAGGCAAGAGCTTGACCTGCTGAGCTATCCTGGCATCCCTGGATAGTTTGAGGGCTTTCTGGAAAGTATCCAGCCATATAATGTGAAAAATAGAGGCATTTATGGCTGGATTTTTTCTGGACAGCCTACATATATATCTGTCTGTGAAAACTTCACCACAATCAAGATAGAGAACATATCTATCACCCCTAAATGTTTGCTTGTACCCCTTTGCAATCCCCTCCCTTGCTGAGCAAGAGACTTCACTGAATATCCTGGTTTGGTTTTTTTTTTAAATCGGGTGCTTTGAACATTTGGAACCACGTTATGTATTATTTTTTTTCAAATAAGTTTTTTAAAAATTTCTAAAAGGCACATATTGGGACCATGACCATGAAGGCCAAGTACCCGTAACTTTGGACATGATTCATTCTGCAGGCTCAGGGAAGACTGCCCAAGGTTTTAAACCTGTGGATAAGGAGGAATAAACTAGGTGTCCGAAGGGGGAAAATGTGTTTTGAGGCAGGACCTAGACTGGCATTTTGGAAGAACAGTAAGGAGGTTTGTTTGGCGGGAGCAGAGTGAGGGAATGGGGGAAATGGGAGGTGACTCAGGCAGGTCCTGTAAAGCCTTGTGACTTGATTTGTCCCTTGAAAAAAATTGAACAAGAACACATTTTCTATAAAAGTATACAGAAAACAATGCCCTTCCCATGACTCTCTTCCCTCTATCTCTGTTACTACCATAGGTCACCAATGTTTCTAGTTTCTTATATAATTTTCCAGAGTTTATGCTAATATAATTAAGTTTAAATCTATTCTAATTTTTCTCATTATGAGAACATGCTATTTATGACACATTCTTCTGTACTTGTCTTTATTATTATTATTATTATTATTATTATTATTATTTTATTGTTTTTGACAGAGAGAGAGAGAGAGAGAGAACTGAACTGGGAGCACTCCCCAGTTCAGCACATGGGTCCGCACGGGCCGGGGCCGGGATTCGATCCTGGGTCCCCGGCGCTGCAAAGCGAGCACTCAACCCACTGAGCCATTACGGCTTCGCCTATAATTATTATTTTTTTATTATGGAAAATTCAAGTGTATGCTGAAACAGACAAACCCAGGTCATGGCCATTATGTTAAATGTTTCATAAAATTCTGTAAAACCCCTTGGGCTTGGAGTTTTGCAGGAAGGTGTTTTTTAAAAGACTTATTTTTATTGTTTTCTTTTTTTTTGACAGAGAAAGACAGAGAATGGGGAGGGTCCAGAGCAGTCTCCACAGTTGACAGCATTAGTCCTCCACATAGCCTCACTCCACAGGTGGTCATGGGACCTTGTAGGGCAGGAACTGGGCCAGGAGCCTCCAGCATAGGTCCCGGTAAGAACTGAACTGGGGACACACCCCAGTTCAGCACATGAGTCCACATGGGCTGGGCCTGGGATTCAATCCTCAGGTTCCGGGGGTGCAAAGCAAGCACTCAACCCGCTGAGCCATTCCAGCTTGTCGGAAGGTTTTTGATGATAAATTCAATTTATTTAACATGTTGATAGGGATGTTCAGATTTTGTTTCGTCTTGGGTCAGATTTGGTAAATTTGACTTTTCAAAGAATTTGGCTATTCCTTGAACTTATTTGAACTTTCTTGGCATAAAGTTGATCTAAATATTCTTTTACTATCCTCTTAATGTCACAGGCTCTATAGTGATGTCTCCTTTTTCATCCCTGATATTGGTATAACTTGTGATCTCTTTTTTCTTGATCAGTATACTAGGGATTTATTGATTTCCCAAAACCAACTTCTGGTTAGTTTATTTTCTCCATTTCTCTGTTTTATTTATTTATTTATTTATTTATTTATTTTTACAGTTTTATTGAGATATGATGAACATATAATTCATTCATTTAAAATGTATACTTCAGTGGTCTTTTAGTATATTTACAGAGTTGTATAACCATCACCACAATCTAATTTCAGAACATTTTTATCACCGCAAAAAGAGATCCCATACCTATTATCAGTCACTCCTCATCCTCCCTTCCCAATCCCTAACTAATCTACCTTCTATCTCTGTAGATTTGCATGTTCTAGACCAGGGGTGTCCAATCTTTTGGCTTCCCTGGGCCATATTGAAAGAAGAAGGAGAATTGTCTTGTGCCACACATAAAATACACTAACACTAACTATAGCTGATGAGCTAAAAAAGGAATCACAAAAATATCTCATAATGTTTTAACAGTTTACGAGTTTGTGTTGGGCCACATTCAAAGCTGTCCTAGGCCGCGTGCGGCCCGTGGGCCATCGGTTGGACAAGCTGGTTCTAGGCATTTCATGGAAATGAAATCATACAATATGTGGGCCTTTGTGAATGGATTCTTTTACTTAGTATAATGTTTTTGAGGTTCATCTATATTATAGTGTGATCAGTACTTTATTCATTTTTATAACCAAATAATATGCTATTGAATGGATATGCTTCATTGATTCTCTCTCTTTTTTTTTTAAAGATATTTTTATTGTTTTTTGACAGAGAGAGAGACAGAGAGAGACAGAGAGAAGGGGGTGGGCCCAGAGCAGTCTCCATAGTTGACAGCATTGATTTTCCATATAGTTTCACTCCACAGGTGGGCATGGGGCTGCGCGGGGCAGGAACTGGGCCAGAGCCTCCCGCATAGGCCCCGGCAAGAACTAAACCGGGGGAACACCCCAGTTCAGCATAGGGGCCAACTAGGCCAGGCTCGGGATTCGATCCTCGTTCTCCGGGGCCGTAAAGCGAACACTTAACCCTCTGAGCCATCCCAGCTTCCCCATCTTTGTTTTTTGTTTTTTTTTTTTAAAGATTTATTTTTATTGTTTTTGACAGAGAAAGACAGAGAGAAGGCGGAGGGCACAGAGCAGTCTCTATAGTTGCACATCACTAGTTTTCTACATAGTTTCTTTCCATAGGTGGGTATGGGGCTGTGTAGGGCAGGAACCGGTCAGGGGCTTCCCCTATGGGAGGCATCTCTGCCACAAGCTGGGGGCCTCCCACATGGGGAGCATCCCTGGGGCAGGAGCCGAATGGGTGCCAGAGGCTTGCCCTGGTGAGAACCAAACTGGGGGTACACCCCAGTTCAGCATAGGGGTCTGCATGGGCCAGGGCCGGGATTTGATCTTCAGACCCCAGGCCTGCAAGATGAGAGTGCTCAACCCACTGAGCCATCCTGGCATCCCTAATTCTCTCTCTCTCTCTTTTTTTTTTTTTAGAGAGAGAGATAGAGATAGAGATAGAGTTACACAGACATAGAGAGAACTGAACTGGGGGCACTCCCCAGTTCATGGGGCACATGGGTCCACATGGGCCGGGGCTGGGATTCGATCCTGGGTCCCTGGCGCTGCAAAGTGAGTGCTTAACCCACTGAGCCATCCTGGCTTCCCCCCCTTTTTTTTTTTAAAGATTTATGTTATTATTTGAGAAAAAGTGAGAGAGAGAAAGAGGGTGGAAGAGAGAAGTGGGGACGGCTCAGAGCAGTCGCCACAGTTGTACATCATCAGTTTCTCAACATAGTTTCACTCCACACAGGTGGGTGGGGGGTTGCACAGGGCAGGAACTGGGCTGGGGGCCTTCAGCATGGAAGGCACACCCTGATTCTTTTTAAATAGTTGCAGTCTTACATAATCTGTTTATTTTTATATTGAAAACTTTTTTTTTTGCTTTGGTTTTTTTCTTCTAGCTTTTTAATCTTCTTAGATCATCAGCATTAGCAAACCAAATCCCAAGTGATATCCTATCATTTCATCTATAAGTATTTTAATTTTTTTTTTTTTTTGACAGAGAGAGAGAAAGAGAGAGAGAGAGATACGGAGACAGAGAGAGAACTGAACTGGTGGAGCTCCCAGTTCAGCATATGGGTCCACATGGGCCGGGGCCGGGATTCGATCCTTGGTCCCCAGCACTGCAAAGTGAGCGCTTAACCCACTGAGTCATCCCGGCTTCCCCTATAAGTATTTTAAAGATTTATTTTTTATTGTTTGAGAGAAAGTGAGAGAGACAGAGACAGAGAGACAGAGAGAAGCAGGGAGGGCCCAGAGCAGTCTCCATGGTTGTACATCATTAGTTGAGACATGGTTTCTTACCACACAAGGGGATGTAGGGCTGCACAGGGCTGAACTGAACTGAACTGAACTGGGGGCCTCCCTCATGGGAGATGAGAACCTTTGCTGCCATCCTGGTGGTTACAGTTTTGTGACGCAGTGGGTTTGTACAAGCCGGGACTGGTCGGTATTCAATCCCTGGACCTCACGGTTGCAAGCAAGTGCTCAACTGTTGAGCTATCCTGGCATCCCCTCATCTATAAGTATTTTCATTTATATCTCTAAAACATAGGAGTTGGTTTTTAAAAAAACATAACCACAATACCATCATCCCAACTAAAAATAATGAACAATAATTAACATCATCACATATATAGCCAGTGTTCTAAATTCTAGTTGTTTCATTAATCACATATTTTTTTTCAATAATCTGTTTCCTTTAGGGTCCAAATAATGTGCAGATGCTACCTTTGTTTTAAAGGTCTCATAAATCTCTTGTAATATACGAGGGCTGTTCAGAAAGTATCCAGCCATGTAATATGAAAAGTAGAGGCATCTATGATTGGATTTTTTTTTTGGACAGCCATCATATATATATATTATGTATATTACATAGTATATAGTTTCCTTCTTTTTTTTTAAATTTATTTTTTATTTTTTTATTTTTCTTTCTTTTTTTTTGCAGTTGACTTCTGGAAGAAACTGATTTCTTTGCCCTGTAGTGTTTCACATGATCTGATTTTTGCTGATCACTTCCCCATGGTGTAACAGTGTTTCTCTGCCCCTTAGATTTCCTGTAGGTTGGTAGATGGATCTAGAGGTTTGAATCAAATATAAGTTCTTGTTCCTTTTGGCAAGAGACTTCCATCAGGGGACACCTAATATCTGCTCTTTGCTCCCATTGAGCCACCCAGCTGCTTGCCTGGGACCATTATGTCATTAGGAGTTGCAAAATGCTAATGTTCTAATGCTGTGATTCTGTTCTCATTTATATCCAGGTTATTTCTGTGAAGAAAACTGTCTCTCACCTACTCCTGGGAGACCAAGTAGTTGGCACTTTATGTAGGAAACCTGGGATTCATTCTTTTTCCTTATTTACTAGCTTTAATGGATTGATTACTTAGCATCCTCTAGTAGAGACAAACTAATGTTTAGTTTTATAGGATTCCCATGAACTCATGAGTTTAAATGTATTTGATATGTTTCAGTCCATTGCAGTTGGATCAATCCTTACTGATTGTCAAATGGTCCTTTTTCTGGCTAGTATGGTGTACTGTGGTTTTTGAATTATAATGATATATATTGGCAATATTTTGTTGAGCTTTTCTAATACATAACATAAAAAAGTCCACAGTTCCTAATCTGAAATTCTTGGGGCCAGATAAGTGTCAGAATTCACATTTTAGAAAGATAATAGATGGAAGCCGGGATGGCTCAGTGGATTAAGCACTCACTTTGTAGCCCTGGGGACTAAGGATCGAATCCTGGCCCTGACCCATGTGGACCCATATGCTGAACTGGGGTGTGCTTTTCATTTGGAAGGCTCCCAGTTTGGTTCTTGCCCTTCCTTTGGCCCCTGGCTCCAGGGGGCATGCCTCCCATGTGGAGGCCCTCAGCCCAGTTCTAGCCCTGTGCATCCCCACCCACCTGTGTGGAACGAAACCACATCAAAAAACTGATGACGTACAACTATGGAGACTGCTCTAGGCCCTCCCCCTTCTCTCTGTCTCTCTCTGTCTCTGTCAAAAACAATAAAATAAATCTTAAAATAAGTAAGAAAGATAATAGAGATTACATACCATTTATTACACAGCATTTTAGTGGGGTCAGGGATAGTATCCTGTGGTATTACACTTCACTTTTATTTTTTTTAAAGATTTATTTTAGGGGAAGCTGGGATGGCTCAGTGGGTTAAGCGCTCACTTTGCAGCACCGGACACCCAGGATCGAATCCTGGCCCGTGTGGACCCATGTGCTGAACTGGGGAGTGCCCCCAGTTCAGTTCTCTCTCTGTCTCTGTAACTCTCTCTCTCTGTCAAAAACAATAAAAAAATATATTAAAAAAATAAAAAGATTTATTTTATTGTTTTTGACAGAGGGAGACAAAGAGACAGAGAGACGGAGGATAGCCTAAAGCAGGGGTTCCCAACCTTTTTATAACCTAGGGCGCATTCTAAAATATCGGTAGGGTGGCTGGCACCAGCTATTTCTAAGGATATTTATTATTGAACAAGAATAAAAAATAATAAAAATAATTTAAAAATAATAAATTTATTGTACAAATTATATACACACAAAGAAGCATATGTACAAAATGTAATACAAAGTAAATAAAAACCACATGTATAATAAAATCACTTAAAAAAACATAAAAGAAAACATAAAAAAAAACCAATCTGTCAGTGTGATCTTTGGCATTGCATTTCATTGGCCAGTGCCTGGTAATTAGGAGAGTATGACGACAACCCTGTTAGCAAACAATTATTAAGATGCTCATCGGTAAGTCGAGATCTATATCGTGATTTTATTAAATTCATGTTTGAAAACAAAGATTCGCATAAATACTTTGACCCGAAAAACGATTTGATTTTATATGCCGCTTTTTTTAAAAATGGGAACCTTTCTTTGTCGACTATGTTCCATAAGTCCTCTGATATTAAGGATTGTAGCAAAATATCGTTCTTAAGGTTCAAAATTTCTAACTCTAGTTCTTCTGCTTTCCCCTGAACAAGGTGTGCAATACATGCGGCTAGTTCTATTACATTTATTTGGCAAGTAAAAGGATTGATACAGAAGGAGACAATTGGCTCGATATTTGTAAACTGCAGAAATCTCTCTTCAAACTGTTTTTGAAGCACTTGCAGGGTCTCAATAAATAATGACACGTTTAATTCATTGTTACCTAGCATTTTCCTCATATATGGGAAGTACACGAGAGACTTGATAT
>PVKE010031127.1:0-19226 GCA_004027555.1 Craseonycteris thonglongyai
ACCTTATTAATTAGCACTGACACGTTTAAGTAAATACGTATACTGTGGTAATTTTTGTCTTAAATGAGTAAAGTATGAATACTGTTTACATATTTAAAACATTCTTGTACCCGCATACACGAAAATTCCTAGGGGCAAATCCTACTTCGTGGTTTTTCAGCTTTCGCAGAAGGTTCTGGTCCCCATTAACCGCGAAAAACGAGGGATCACTGTATATACAACAACAGAACACTTAGCCACCTAATGTCTGCCTTGAGCTGAACTGGAGAAGAGATGTTTATCTGTCTAGAACTAGACAGACAGATAGATAGTACACACACACACACACACATACACACACACACACACACACACACACACACACCATGGCCCAAAAGTAGGTCTATAGTATTTATTTGCATATTTCTGCATCAGTGTGTCCGTGTACCCATATAATTTGAGATTGAACTGCATACCTACTTTTGGTCCACTCTGTATACCTCAGAGACCGTGGCCTCTGTCTATCTCTCCATACTTTGTGTACATTTTAGGAGTGTTTAGTCATCCTATTTCTATAGGAGATGGTGATGGGAATGGGACAGTCTTTTCTGAAATAAAATTGAGCAGCTTTAGCTGTGCCAAAATTTCTTACTTGCTGGCTCTCAGTCCCCCCACAATATACAAAGCAACGGAGCTGGAAAGAGTATATTTTAGTAGGCAAACCAAAATTAATGAACAAATCTACATAAAAACTCAATTCTGAAAATATTTTACATCACCTATGGTGTAGGTGGACAGATCTCCAAAACCAACAAAACTGAAATTATTTTCTCACCAGAGATTTGTTATTTGCATTTTAATAAACTAGTCAATTTTTGCAAAAGTCTGCAAATGAAGTCCCTTACTACACCAATATGGGCAATGTAAACTGGGTGCAAAAGTGCTTCCAAAAAAGATGAACTAAATTATCTATAATTTGTCTCAGAGTATCAAGCTCTGTTTCAAAAATTTTGCCAAGTTTCAGGGTAAAATAAGAAAATTTCCCTTCTCCTATAGCCAAATATTTCATTTACCCTTCTTAAGATACATTCTTTCATTAGAAATCCAGAGTCTTTTGTATTTAGAGATGACCTTGTATTTTCTACTATAATACTTCATAGTTTAGAGAACAGTCTTCTTTCTGTTGCCAGATTTTAAATAGTTCTTATAGAGAAGAAAAAATAAATTTAGCCTGAGTTTCTGTTTACCGGTATATTTATTTTTCTAGGATTCATCTCTAATAGGTATTTCTAGCTATACTCTCCAAAGGTTAAAGCCACAAAATAAATGAAAATGCAGCTTTGAAACATACTAATTCAATTTTTTTTAATAATATATGGATAATTTTTCTGAACAGTCCAACTAGCTTAACATATACCCTAGAGATATGAAATATAAACCCTGTTTCTTTAAACAAAGTTTTACTCCATAATGCACTGTATTCTTGCATTTCATATTAAGATGGCTTGTTAGAATTATTATTTAGAACTGGGATGTCCAACCTTTTGGCTTCTCTGGTTTGCACTGTAAAAAGAATTGTCATGTGCCACACATAAATACGCTAACACTAATGATAGCTGATGAACTAAAAAAAATTGCAAAAAAGTCATCTCATATTTTAAGAAAGTTTATGAGTTTGTATTGGACCACCTTCAAAGCCATCCTGGACTGCATGTGGCCCCTGAGCCACAGGTTGAACAAGCTTTATTTAGAGTATAAATTTGTTTGATATGAACTATGAGTCTGGACTTCTTCTAAAGGTTGTTTTTAAAGTTTGGGGTTTTTTTTGGTTTTTTATTAGTTTTTTGTTTGTTTGTTTGTTTTTTATAAAAAGCCACCCTGGGATGGCTCTGTGAGTCAAATAGTGGCCTTGTAGCCCTGGGGTCTGAGGATAGAATCCTGGTCTTGGCCTTGGCCCATGCAGACCCACCCATATACCAAATTGGGGCATATGCCAAACTGGGATGTGGCCCCAGTTTGGTTCCCACCAGGGCAAGATTCCCATGTGGAAGGCCCCCGATTTGGCCCCCAGCTAGTGGGGGCATGCCTCCCATGCAGGAGGCCCCCTAGCTTGGTTCCCACCTTGTGCAGACCCCATCCACCTATATAGAATGAAACTATGTTGAAAACTGATGACATACAACTATGGAGACTGCTCTGGGTCCTCCCACTTCTCTCTGTCTCTCTCTCTGCCTCTGTCTCTCTCTCTGTCAAAAACAATAAAAATAAATCTTTAAAAGAAAAAAACCATCCTGTACACTGTTGACAGGGAGATATTTAATAATAAATCTTGTGTTAGTAAAATGTTTTTCTTCTTACGTATTTAAGGTGGTTTGAGAACAACTGCTTTTCTACAATAAATACAAGAAAAAATAATATGGCATTAAATTTTTCTTTTTTAAAACTTGACAACCATGTTAGGGATTCAAAAGCTGAACAGAGTAGATATATGTATAAGGCAATAGCTTTCCCATTGAATAGTCTTCCACTTAAATGCATATGGACTAAAACAGTGGACTGTTTATCTTTACAATTTCATGAGTTGTCATATTTCCAAGATAAAGAAGTAAGTTACTAAAAGAACTCTCAAAGCAACCTCTTTAGATTAATCAGGGAGCAAATCATTCACAGGTCAATTATGACTGAACCATTGGTTCTACTATGGGCCAGCATGTGGCCAAGTCTGGATCATGTTACTGACATACCCATGTAGAACCAAATCAATTCCTCTACTGCCAAAAAAACTCTACACTCCCCCCGTAAAACAGGAAGGGTATCTAACAGAAGTTACACTGTCTTATTAAGTCAAATTTCAATGATTCTGTGATGTACATGTTTATATTTCCTTTAAACAGTGTCCCAAACATATGTCCTAATGGTATAGAAGTACTAGCATAAAGAGAAAGGTTTTTAAAACCTTTTCAATTGATATCTTTTTTCTAAAAGAAACTAAAAGCACGCTCATGTTCTTTGTAATCCAATACTTACGTGTATTTTTATTGTTTTTGACAGAGAGAGAGACAGAGGCAGAGAGAGAGAGAGACAGAGAGAAGGGGAAGGGCCCAGAGCATTCATTTCCTGAAAAATCTCAACAGTATGTTTTCCTAACACTAAACCCAATGAAATAACCACTATCTAGATTTTTCTGCCACTACAAAATAAAATTTAAATATTAACAGAGAAAAGCATTGGGACTCCTATGATTCATTAGTTGGTTAAATGCTTTTTTATGGAGAAGCTAAAACCCTTCAAATGTAAAAATCTCATGGGCTCTCCCATCTAAGTGAGGAAAGCAAAAGCTTGTTTAATATATTTGACCTCTGGAGATAGATAGCCAAAGGGAAACTAAAACCCAGAAAAGATGAAATAGCATGAGTAACAACACTCTAATGAACCCACAGCCCCTGGTGTGGATGGGCTTCTTCAGAAACTAGCTAACTCCTTTAAGATGAGTTTCAACCTAAGTATTTTTTATCTTTAACTCTACCTGCCAATTTCAGCTACTGAGGAAAGAAACCTTATTCATCACATACAAATTTGAGAATATAAGAACTATTATATGCATGGCTGAATTCAATTTACTTTTGGTTCTTCGAAAAAAATCACAGATTATAACAACCTTTGAAAAACATAACTGAAAGCAGCAGCCCTCATTTTCAAACAGAAATAATCACTACTGTTTACCTTTCCCAGTGATGCTTCTAAATTGCATAATATTCTAATTAGGATGCATGTTTTCTTCCATTTCAATATGGACCAAATGATTCCTGTGATAATTAAGGACTGACATAGTTTTTTATATAAAGTCCCAAAAATTTCCCCAGAAATCTAATTTTTGCTAATAATGTTATCCTCAGAAGTTGTGTATTGAAACTCTCCGTTGACTTAGTTGATTCAGTGGTTCAGCCTCTGGGCATAACTGGAAGCCTTTTGATCTGCCCTTCTCAGTGCAGGCTCTCCAACCCGTGTCCTTCAATTCCCACCCTTAATGAAATCAAATTGGGTACTTAGCATCCATCTTTCTGGAGTAAGTAGTGAAGATGTGTGACCTGCAGTGGACTGAGCTTGAGGTGAAATCCTAAAATATTTCTTATGTTCTTGAAACACAGACTCTTCCATCTTTAAGAAGCCAATGATTTTGAGAATATTCCTAATTAGAGACTCAGAGAAAGGTAACATCTGAAAACTATTATTAAATGTGATCATTTTATCAATCATTACAAATATACTTACTATTTAGAGAGTAAGATTTGCAGACCATGCCAACATTCTGCTTTTTTCATTAACGTGTATAAAACCCTTTATGTAGCTAACTCCCCAGTCTTTTGTCCTGAGGCACAGAACCTCATTTAAACTAGGATAACCCACCTTCACCTCAGATACGACATGACTACAGCTTACATTGCCTTCTTTCTCTCAAAACTCATACCCCTGAATCTACTGAAATACAACCTTACACTTTAATGCACAGGCGGCCTCCCTTTCCAAGGGGTTTGTAAACTCTGAGGAAAGAAACCACAATATAGACTTCTTTTTTATATATTTTTTTTTATCCCTAATATTTTACAATAAGGAAATGCTTGGTAAATATTTGTTAATAGATAAATCAAAAATAGTTAAACATATAACTTAACAACATAGGAATTTGACTAAGTTGGCACAATTTGATTATTTGAGTGGTTTAACACTCTTATTTTATAAATTCTTAACAGAGCTAACAAAATTTGGGCCAACTTATATTAAACTTCCTTTTATTTCCTCTAAATGTTCTAATATGGAAGTGACAAATAGTAAAGTGGACAAAAGAACATGGGTTGTTTATAAACAGGATCACTTAAATAGGAAAAATAGCAAATGGTTTTTAAAAAAACCTGACCAAAAATAAAATTCATGAGTTAAAATCACTATTAAATTTTTTACTGACAATAGCTAAAACCTTTATTTCTGTTGATATATCAACACACTATTTTAAACTTCAGTTTTTAAAATACAATAAGTTGCTATTTCTATTTTCCAAGATAAATATATCTATATATACATAGATATAGATATATATACACACACACACACATATACATATACATATATAATTTGTAACACATTGTAAAACATCTGGGACATAGGCAAACTTGAATTCACAATGCCATAATACTAAACAATTTTTTCTAGCTCCTGCAGAAGTCATCTAAAAATTGCCTAACTTAAAAAATGAGTTAATATTTTCAGAATATTCTATATATTTAATATTATTTCTTGAGTGGCTATTACGAGGCAGATGCTTTCATACATTAGCTCACTGTACTTTCCCAGTAGCACAATAAATTACTAGTTCTATCAGATTAGGAAAGTGATATTCAGAGAAGTCAGACAATTGGGTACAGATTACAAACTGGAAAATAGCAAGGAAGGGTTTGACTCCAGTCCCAGATTTTTCTCATCTTCCCATGTTGTTGCTATTAGTAGTGAGTATCAATATTTAGCACTATTAAAAATGGCCTTTGCAAATTTACAGAGACAGAAAGTAGAATGGTAGTTGCCAGGGAATGGGGGCGGGGGGGCGGGGGGAGGAAGGAACAGGGAGTTATTGTTTAATGGGTAAAGAGTTTCAATTTGGGAAGATGAAAATGTTCCAGATATGGACAGTGGTGATGGATGCACAATAATGTGAATATACTTAATGCCATTAAACTATACATTAAAAAATGGTTAAAATGGGGGATTTGTTATGTATAGTTTGCCACAATAAAAAAAAACCCAGCATTAAACATCATACCCATTGTGTTGGTTTCCTACAAATTCTATAATCTTAATACAGAGCTCAGAAGATTTTAAATCATAGATGTTTCAGTTATATGATTGACATAGTGGGATATTTCAAGGTAATCTGAAGTTGCAGACTGAAAAAATGATCAACACTTTTAAATGCAAATATTGTATTACTTTAATCGATACTTTATTTTATACTGCTCATTAGAATCACATTAGATTTTTTCACAGGGGCTCATTTAAAAATATAAAATGTAGAATGAGAAAAACAACTCAGAATGATATTAGTTCATTTATTGCCATAGTACATTATCAGTAGGTTTAACTAAATTAATTGATTATTAAATAAGCCTTTACCATTTTTCTAAATTGTCTCTGGTTTGTTTTTCTATTATTTAATCAGTGTCTCCTTTATTCTTAAACATCCTAAATGGTTTATTACAATTGGGTGCCCCTATGTGGAAAAGTTCCATTATAGCAAAAAAAGATTTAAAAGATAAAAATCATAATAAGTTAATTCAACCATCCTCAAGAGCTTATTTTTAACTAGCATAGTTTGCAATGTTTTCATCTTTGTATTTAAGAGGTCCCAGTTCCAAGTCTTTTCTGACGTTAGATTTTATGCATTTATACCTGTAACTGAATTAATGCATATCATGAATTATTGCAAGATCTCATATGTGGTACCTGTCTCATTATTAATGAGGGCTAAGTCATAAAAGGCAACCACTGTCACTCATGGGAAAAATGTGTCCTATAACATGGAAAGAGCACGGGATGATTGATGGCTACATCAGACGAGATGGAGGCCAGCCAAGCTAAAGAAACAAGCAGAGCAGTGTGCAGCTCCAAATCATGGCTGCTTCCCAGTTGCATGGTGCAAACACAGTAATTCAGTCTTAACAAAAAAATTAAAAGCAAAGCTTTAATCAATCATGCAGCAAATCAAAACATTTGCTTAAACTAATGAACACCACTTAAAAGAGAACAGCAAAAATCTACATGCTTTTTGAAAATTCTCAAGTCAAAAATACCAACTTTAGAAAAGAAAAATTCAATTTATTAACTAAGTTATTCTGTTAATGTAAAATAGAAAATATATTTTAATGACTTCAAGGAAACAAAACTTCCTTCATGGTAAGCACATAATACAATGTATAGATAATGTAATGTAGAATTGTACACCTGGAAACAATGTAATTATTATCAATCAATGTCACCCCAATAAATTTAACAATAAAAAAATATTTCCTTCAATATAATTCAAGATCAAATAATGTGGAATATCAGAATTACTTTTAATTTCACTAACACAAACACTAGTATACATGAGAAGTAGTGACAGAGTATTGCTCTTGAGGCTAACTCCCTGGATTTAAAAATTTATTTTTATTTTTTTTGACAGAGAGAGAGAGAGAGAGAGAGAGAGATACAGAGACAGAGAGAAGGGGGAGGGCCCAGAGCAGTCTCCATAGTTGTAAATACATCATCAGTTTTTCCACATAGTTTCATTCCACAGGTGGGCGGGGCTGCACAGGACAGGAACTGGGCCAGGGTCTCACCCCGGTGAGAACTGAACTGGGGGCACTCCCCAGTTCAGCATATGGGTCCACATGGGCCGGGGCCAGGATTTGATCCTCGGTCCCCAGAGCTGCAAAGTGAGCACTTAACTCACTGGGTCATCCCGGCTTCCCCCTCCCTGGATTTAAAATCAAAGCTCCAGATTGACTTAACAGCTGGGTGACCAAGATATTTTTTGTATGATTCTGGAGGAATTGTAAGGACAAGTTCTGTTCCATCACAAAAATCCATTACTGGGGGAGCCAGGATGGTTCCGCAGGTTGAGTGCTCACTTTGCAGCCCTGGAGACCGAGGATCGAGTTCCGGCCCTGACACATGTGGACCCATGTACTGAACTGGGGCGGCTTCCCATGTGGGAGGACCCTGGTTCAGCCCCCAGATGGGTGGGAGAGGGCTTGCCTCCCATGGTGGGTGAGGAAACTGGTTCCTGCCCTGCACAGCCCCTGCCCACCCGTATGAAACAAAACCATGTCAAAAACTGATGATATACAACTATGGAGACTGCTCTGGGCCCTCCCCCTTCTCTCTGTTTCTCTCTGTCTCTCTGTATCTGTCAGGGACAATAAAGTAAATGTTTAAAAAAGAAATCCATTACTTTACCGGTAGCTACATTTTACCCAATCGCCTACAGCTAGGGTTGCCAGTTTTAAAAAATAAAAAGAGAGGAAGCTGGGATGGCTCAGTGAATTAAGCGCTCACTTTGCAGCGTCGGGGACCCAGAATCGAATCCCGGCCCCACCCCGGCCCGTGTGGACCTGGACCCATGTGCTGAAGTGGGGAGTGCCCCCAGTTCAGTTCTCTCTCTGTCTCTGTCTCTGTCTCTGTATCTGTATCTCTCTCTCTGTCAAAAACAATAAAAAACAATAAAATAAATAAAATAAATAAAAAATAAAAATACAGGACACCCAGCTAAATTTGCATTTCAGATAAACAATGAATTAATTTTTGCATAGGACATAAGTATGCTGAAAACTATGTGTTGTTTATCTGAAATTCAAATTTAATTGGGTATCCTATATTTTGTCTGACAACCTACCTATCTATAGTACGTACATGATTACTTGTACTTTCTCTTTTTCATTTTTCTATTTAGTAAACATTTTGTAACAATAGCATCATACCATGCTTTGTACTAAACATTATATAATTACACAATCAGCCGCAGCCCATGAAAAGAACTAATGGATTTTGAAAGAAAGTGATAGCCATTTATAGAATTATATTAGAATAAAGACACTATTTTCATCTGTTTTTAAAATATTTCTTAAGAGGGCATAACAGCTTTTAGTATTTGCTTTTACTAAAGTGCCAGTGAT
The DNA here is from genome assembly GCA_004027555.1 of Craseonycteris thonglongyai. NCBI lineage: Eukaryota > Metazoa > Chordata > Mammalia > Chiroptera > Craseonycteridae > Craseonycteris > Craseonycteris thonglongyai. The sequence goes on from PVKE010031127.1 coordinate 8,682, forward strand.
TAGAATATTCAGTTATTGATTATATGTATATAATTATAAAATTGACCAATTTTCTGGCCATACAAGTGAATTTCACATCACTATATGGATACTTTCCAAAGATTCCCTTAACATGGCAAAGCTTTGAGAAGTTTTTATAGATTTAGTCAAAACTTCCAAATTACCATATCTGATTGTTAAATCATAATTCCACGCATAAGTATTTTTAAATCCTACATTAGATGACAATTCCTTTTAATCAAACATATATACTGAGCTAACAAAAAATAAAAATTTTGAATCCAATTTAAAAATTCAAAGGCATTAAATAAAATATTTTGGTTTATATTTACAGTCAGTTTACTTAAGTTTTGGACTCAAAGATAATTTTGATCATCAAAACATCTCAACAATATAAGAAAATCTTTTATGTAGCATTTATACAATTCCAAAGATATTTGACAATAGTCATCAGATGAACCAATTAATCTCTTGCAAAATTTTTCATTAAATAAAGCAACATCACTGAATACTGATATTTTCAAAAGATTAACCCCAAACTAATGAAAGTGGATCTTCCAACCCAAATTACAACAATACTACAGAAAACCAGTAGTGACAAACTGTTCTCTATTCATCTCTAAAGCATGAAAGCTTTGATTAAATGATTCAACCTTAAATTGATATTTGTCATGTTAGACACAAAATGTTACATAAATTAAATTTTATTTCCTCCCTTATACACAAACACATTTGCTAATGAGAGTATAGAAACACTAACTTTTGACTACACAAAGATAAATTTCAGCAAACTAAAACAGAAAACAGTAACATTCCTGATGAGTCATTATATTCCACTGACTAAAAATCACAATCTAAGGAAATTCTGTAGCCAAAAACACTTAATAACAGTGCCATAACCATTTGGGGGACTTTGAAAAACAATGTAAATCTTGAGGAGTGAATAGCTGGAGATTTTTCTAAAACTAGATCATAATCTCCAGAAACAATAAACTTAAGATCCCATAGAACCCTCTTTTATATGTCACAATGAATTATTTTCCAAAATCAACACCCAAAAAATGTTTTTGTAAAGTTTAATAAATTTAATAATTTCTTAATCTCTATCTTGTTATCCATTTTCCATTTAGTTATTTTATTATGTCCTCCTGTCAATTCTTAGTCTCTCTCTCTTCCTCTTGTTTAATGCTCCTAAAAACATTTTTTTCCAACTGTGCCACTTTAAGGGAAAGCACATCGAGAATAACAATAATACCTAACATATACTGAGCAGCCATGGGCAGGGCACTGTGCACTATAATAGTGTCATCTCATAGAATGGAATGTAAGAGGTAGGAGGTGGTAGGAGATGGAGTTGGAAATATAAGCAGGGTCCCATTAGACTGGGTCTCCTGAACTAAGTGAAGGGATTTGCACTTTATTCCTGGGGCAGTGGGTAGTCATCAAAAAGTTTTAATCAGTAAAATAATATAATACAATTGGATTTGGCTTTTAAAAATAAGACTCTAGCTACTATTTTGGAGAATGGGTTAGAAAAAAGGATTTAGGGAAAAGAAGGGGGTTGGAAGCAGAAAGCCAGCTAGGAAGAAGCTATGGTAATAGAAGCCAAGTGTGAAAGCAGTCTGAACTAGAGTAGCAGTGGGAACTATTCAGGAGGCCAAACCAAGAGAACACGGTAATAGACTGGATGTGATGAACAAAAGAAAGAGCCAAAGATGACGTCTGGATTGCTAGCAATGGCAACTAGGGAGATGATGGTGTGATTCACGAGATGGGGAACACAAAAAAGAGCAAACCTGGGGATATGAAAATATCCAGCAAACAGATATACAGGCCTGAACACTTTCATATATTCATTTTTAAGCACTTAGTTTCAAACTCAGTGCTTAAAAACGAATATCTCTTTTACAGCACCTCTTTTTTATCTGTGATTATAGCTTTAATACATTGGGTGTAAAGAATGTCTCCCTCACCTTTGAATTTCTGCATTACAAAGTATAGTCTTGCCACAAATAACAGAATCATCAATGAACAATTAATGAACAGACAAATGAGTGAATCGAGCATTAAAAGTAACTTTGCCAAACATTAAATGAAAAAATGGACAAGCATTGCCAAAAAGGCTGTTAATGGAGTAAAATGTCAATGGCCTTGCCTCCACAGCAGAGATATATAGCATATATGTAAAGACAGTAATATAAGACATTGACTAACACAAGGCCCACTTCCTTTCCTGCCTCAACACTGTATTATTATAATAATATATCAACTCAATTTTCAATATTTGAATGAAAGACTCAAAATTTGTCATAACTAAGAAATGTCTTTATATGTAATTATATAAAGAGTTAACATTTATTTTAGTTGGATCTCACAGAATGAGGTGCAGGTAGCTAACAGGGCTTGGACGCCAGACATGGTCCATATTCACACACAGTAACAAGTGATTATGTACAGGCATCTTAATACATCAGAATGATAACTGACTAAATAAATGTCATACATGGTTTGATTAAGAGATGGTGGCAACCAGTAGGACTGCTTCCTATAACAGTAGTACCCTGAGGTTATGAAATTGGGTGAAGCCACTTGGAAGGAAAATACTGACCACAGCAGCTAGGAAAGTATATAAACCATGTCAAAAAATTTGTTGTTGAATGATAGACTTGCATTAGTAGCCACTGTGCAGTATTTTTATTAGAGGAGCTACTAGCTAAATGGGTTGTCCAGTCCTCTCTTTTTTAAGTTTACAACCTAAACTATATCTTAAATATATTTACACAGACATTGTATTCCTCCAAGCCTCATAGCAAACTTACAGGACAAGCATCATTATTCCCATTTTTACCAATGAAGAAACTGAGACTCAGAAAAATTTTTAAACTTGCTCACAATCACAGCAAAGCTGATATTACAGAATCCCAAATTGAATTCTCAAGTCTGCATCTTCCTCTCTCTCCAAAGCTGTCTCCCAAAGATTTAAGTTCCTATTAAATAAAGTAAACCAAGCAATGGTAGATGACTTCAATTCAAGTCAAAGATTCTTTCAGGATTATGGAAAAGAATAGTCATCTTGATTTACTTTGAAGAGAAATAAGTCAAGTGTGTGCCTCATACTTAGTAGGAGCTATAGAGGACACAAGAAAAGTCTAAAATGTGTCCCCTCTCTTCAGAGTTGATGAGATGAGACTAATATAGAATAAACAAAGGACACTGTCATTTCCCACTCTTTATAAAATAGTTTCTAATTTATGTCTTTATTGTCAAAATCAAGTTTATAGTTGATAATCTTAGAGACCATATTACCTATATGGTCTACTAAAACAGCTTAGAGCCTTTAAACTTCAGGAACACTGGCTCCTTGATTAATTTTACTGGGGGCGGGGGGTTAGGATTGGTCCCAGTGTCATTCAGGAGCAATATATTACCTCCAGTTCTTATTAAAACTCTTCAGATTAAATCCCAGATTGGTTTGTACAAGGATTCCAGCCAAAATTTCAATTCTTTCAGGATATCTTAATAAAGAAAGCTGGGCTCCGGCAATTCCACTTCTGGATATTTATCCAAAGGAAATGAAAATGCTAACTCAAAAAGACATCTGCACCCCCATGTTCATTGTATCATCATTTATAGTAGCTAAGATATACAACCTAAGTGTTCATGAATAAATGAGTGGATAAAAAATATGTGATATATATATATATTGAAATATCCCTGCCATTTACAACAACATGAATGGGACTTGAGAGCATATGCTAAATAAAGTAAGTCAGAAAGAAAAAGATAAATACTGCATGACCTCATCTATATGCGGAATCTGAAAAAAATCATTTTTAATTGATGATTGCCAGAGGCAGGGAGTGTGGGGTGGGCAAAAATGGGTGAAGTTGGTCAAAAGGTACAAACTTCTAGTTATAAAATACATAAATCCTGAGGATGTAATATACAACATGGTGACCATAGTTAATAAAACTACTGTATATTTGAAAGTTGCTAAAAGAGTATATCTTAAAATTTCTCATTACGATATAAGAAAATTATAATTCTGAGTATGTTTGATGATGAATATTAATTAAACTTTTGGGGGCCATTATTTCACAATATATACAAATATTGATTATGTTGCACACCTGAAACTGATATGTTTTATGTTAATTACCTCAATTAAAAAAGTAAAAGCTACTGAAAATAATAGTAATAATAATAAAGTAATTTATGTTTATGTCTAATGAGATTTCCTTTAGAAAGAAGCAGAAAATGTTACATCCTTTAAATTCTCTTCCACCCACTGACTTTCACTTCACCCATAAGAACCTGGCAGGTGATGGCACCTAAGACAGAAGACCGGAAGGAGACTCCTCAGAGTCCCACCAGCCTTGGTCAAAAAGGATGCAGAAAAAAAAAATAGACAGCATTTCCCCTTAACCATACTATACTATCATAACAAATTGAGGAATAGCTGCCAATTTAATGATTCACTCCTTTCCTTTATTTGAAGATTGTTCATTATTTATTTATGGCCCCCATTTTTACAGAGCATTAGACTCTCTCCTTTTGTGATCTCTTCCAAGGACCATACACCAAACAGTTTGAAAGAGTTCGTGCTTTTAAGGAATTTACAATCTAACAAGAAAAACAGAAACTTAAACACGCAGAAAACTTAACTTCTAAGTCAGGCATGATTTTTTTAATAGTTAACCAAGTTTTTATTCAAAATTTGTATAAATTCACAAACTTTCCCAAAAGGAGCCTAATTCCTGGAGGAAAATGTAGTCTGAAATAATTAGCTATGAGAGGTCTTTTATTCAATAAAAAAATTAAAGATTTACTTGAATTGTAAAGTGAAATCAGTTCAGTTAAATTAATAAGGAAGCTATTTCTAATACATGCCTTTACCAAATTTTAGGTGTCCCTTAGGCTGAATTAGTGTCAATGTGGAGATTATGGGAGCTTTTTCTAAAATTTTAATAAATCTGAAGCAGGAAAAAAAAAGAAGCCCCCTTATATGCTGTTCATTAAGGCAATACTTAGACAAGAGAATGATCAAAGCCAAGCACACAGCACTGTGTCAAATGCAGTAAGTACTTAAAAATCATTCACTCAAATAAATGGAACTATAGTAAATTCATATATTGCTCATTCTTTTATTCTAGAATTTGTAAAACTTGAAAACCATTTTTACACAAAATTAACCCTCTAGTAAAAATTGTACAATCTTTTGTCAAGAAGAAACAAAGAAGATAACAGTTAGAAATATTTCTGGCTCATCTATAAAAAATTTTGGTTAGGAGAGGAAGTTTGTTGTTCTTTTGTTTGTTTTGTTTTGTTTTGTTTTAACTACTGATTATGTCAACTAAAATCAAGGTTTCTGTGAATTTTTCTTTGTAAGGCTGCAGGAAATCAGAGGAAAACCAGTGCTGGTCAATCTCTACAACTCCAAAGATCTTGAGCAAAAAACACTGGAGTTCCCTCACTTAGAAAGGTGACCACCCCACCCCCAATCAGGTTATACATTGCAGCCAAAAGACAGGTTTTACTCCATGACTCAATGACACCACTTTATCCAAAGTCCTCCAGAATCAAAATATTAAGAATTATTTGGGGGAGGAGGGGGGATGCTGGGATAGCTCAGCAGGTTGAGTACTCGCTTGCAATGGTGAGGTCCAGGGTTCGAAACCAGGCCCCAGCCTGTGTAAACCCACATGCTGAACTGCAGTGCAACTGATAACCACTGAGATGGTGGCGAAGGTTCTCGCCTCCCATGCAGGAGGCCCCCAGTTCAGTTTCTACCCCACATGGCCCCACATCCACCTGTGTGGAATGAAACCATGTCACAACTAATGATGTACAACTATGGAGACTGCTCTGGGCCCTCCTCCTTTCTTTCTCTCTCTCTCTCTCTCTCCTTCTCTCAAAACAGTAAAATAAATTATTTTTTAAGATAACATGATGAACTGCTATCAGTGGAATATGTTTTTCTTTTTATAGAAAGAAAATTTTCCTGATAATTATATTCAGAAAAAGTAAGGTAAAGCAATCTGCTATAGTGGACCATAGTGCATCTAGCATAGCAATCACTGTTGTGGTCTAGGAACAACAGTTTAAATTACATGCTGACAAATCAGAACATGCCGCTTTCTTGCTGGTTTGTGCCTCAATTTCCTCATCTATGAAATGGAGCAGACAATCCTTACTTCATAAATATAGTGAGAGTAACACTAATCAATACATGTAGTGCTAAGAACAGTGTCTGGACCATGATAAGCACTCAATAAATGCAGGGGTTATTATTGTGGTGGGAGTGTGGGAAGAGACAACCATATAACTCCCTTTGAATATGTCAAGTGGTCACATGAGTACTTAAACTTACTCTTTTGAGCTCCTGAGAAATCACACTGACTAGGAAATACATCAGAGAAGAATTTGATTTAGGCTCAACATGAGAATGTTTTCACATAACAAAGCAACCTGAAAATGGAATTGGCTCCCTTGTAAGAGTGGGTGCTCTCTGATAGGGACTCCTGCCCTAGCGTAGTTAACTGCACCAGATGATCTTCAAAGGTTCACCTAAGACAGTCCATCAGATTCCTTCCCATCTTTTGTGGCACACAGTAGTGATTCAAGACCGTCTGCATCGTTCTTGTTTTGGGTTACTGTACAATTCACATAAGGTATGGATGTACGAGTCAGGATGAAAAGTTTTGTCCATCTCTGTTACACATCATTTTGAAGTTTACCGGTTCATACCAGATATTGAAATATGACCTGGTAGCACATGAGCCGTGTCCTCATCAGTTGCCCTAACCAGATCAAACAATGTGAAACCAAAAATATATCAGTTATGTTTGTCTCTCTCATGTCACAAAAACCTTTGATTCCGTCTCCAAGTTAAGATTATACTTATACATGACTAATTCTTTTAACCTTAACAAAACATACATTCTCCTTTTCTTCCTCTTACTAATAACAATCTCCTAAACTTTAAACTGAGCACATAACCACCTAGGTAGAGATTATATTTCCCAGGCTTTGCAGCTGGGTATGGCCACATCAATAATGGGCCAATGAGATATAAGTACAAGTGACATGTGCAGCTTACAGGTCATTTCCTTAAGAGGAAGCTACTTGCCCTCCACTTTCTTTTCCCCACTTCATATGGGCAAGAATGGGGATGTGGTGGTGGTGAGTCAGTTTAATCAAAGGGACAAGACAACATCCTAAGGGATGGCCCAAAAAGAAGATAAAAGGAACCTGGATCTCTGAATTACTTTGTGGAGCAGAGCCACTAAGCTAACTCAGAATAACCTGCCAACTGGTGGAATGTTACTTATTAGAGAAATATACTTTTATCATATTCAAACCATATATGAGGGGATCTCTTTGTTAAAGCAACTTAGCTTCCTAATAAATGTAAGTATTTATAAACATGGAAAATGAGCTTCCTCATTTCAAAAGCTCAGCAATTCATGTACAAATTAATATTCTCAGCTAAATTACACTTTTAATAAAGATTTTTATAGTGAAATTTTAGATTTTGATGTAAATCAAGCTAATCATCCAAAGCAAACAGTACTTTCAAGGCCTGTGTACTATCACTGGAGGTACACCTTCTGAAAGCTGGAAACAGAATAGATTATGAAGGAAAGAACCCAAATTATAGGGGGAAAAAAGAGTACTTGAAAAAAACTACAAAGATAGTTCCCTCAAGAAACCCAGGGGATGCTGGGATGGCTCAGCAGATTGAGTGCTTGCTTTGCAGTCCCAGGGTCCGAGGTTCAAATCCTGGCCCCCGCCCTTGCAGACCCATATGCTGAACTGGGGCGTGACCCCAGTTTGGTTCTCACGGGGTTAGCTTCCCACATGGGGGGTCCCCATTCAGCTCCCAGCTCATGGGGGTGTGCCTCCCATGCAAGAAGCCCCAGCCTGGTTCCTGCTCTGTGCGGCCCCCTCCCGCCTGTGTTGAACAAAACTATGTCTAAAACTGATGACGTACAACTATGGAGATTGCTCTGGGCCCTCCCACTTCTCTCTCTGTCTCTCTCTGTTTCTGTCTCTCTCTGTCAAAAACAATAAAATAAATCTTTAAAAAGAAAAGAAAAAGAAACCCAGATCCTCATAGATATAATTACTTAGTCATCTACTTGACCTTTAAGATGCTCAAGCCATTTTCAACTGTAAAAACCAAAAGTCAAAATTGAATCCATGAATAAGAGTTCAGAAAGATTTAAGACATAATCAGATAAACACAAAGTTAAGCTTTTATGTCCATAAGAAGTCTCAGAGCAATGTTTTGTACCTTTGTTAAAAATAAAAAAGTTTTTTAAAGACAATAAGATACTCGGAGCAGTTATTAAAGGATTTAAGTCACAGTTTGGTTTTCTACATATTTTGCTTGAATGAGTTCAGGACAACAAAAATACCCTGTGCAGAGTTTTCCCATTTTATGTAGATAAATATTTAATACCTATATCTAAGAATTTTTTAAATTATGATTCCAACTTTTTATATCTTATTTAATGCCACTAAACCCAACATATCCTCAGCTAACCCCAATGTTGGTAGGGATTAGCTTTTAGCAGGCTTTATACAATGGAAAAGATCCTATGAATCTAGTCTTATTATCCATGAAACCAGATAGCAACCTGTTGTTTATGATGTGTACTTGCATAGAAATTAACCTTTAATATACGCAGCACTGAAGAAACTGTGGGCTTTATTCTTATTTTAACTTAATCTTACATTGCCAAACAGTCTGGAAACCTCCTTACACTAACAATACATACAGGAACATAATAAGGACCCGAGGACCAGGTTACGTTGTGTTTTGTGTATGGATGGGTATTATATGTAGCTTCTACAAAATGATTCTTATAATGAGACATTCATTAAAGTTGAAAGGGGGTAAAAGTAATCATTGATTTTTACACACTAACTACCAGGACTCATCAAAATACCTCTTAGGGAAAATATAATGAAATAAAGACATCCCAAATAAAACTACCCATCCTTTAACCACAGAAAGTCTTCCTCTGTCTGGAACATCCTCCCTTTTCTCCAATTATGATTTATGAAGTTTTATATTTTTAACAGTGAGGATATAAGTGGACATCTGCCCAAATACAGAGATCAATTGAATCAATTTCCCCAGTTTTCAGAGGTACATTCCACTCAGAGTCAAATCAAACATACCAGAACATTCTGGGAACATGAAAATTGTCCTTCAATTCTTGTGAAGGATAGGATAAGAATGAAATCTAGGAATATGAATCCATCCTTTTTAAATATTATGAGGCCATAAAAAGTCAGAAGATGTTTGTACCAATTCTTCACCAATTTGCTTTATGAGTTGAAGTGAATAACCTCTCAGTTTCTAAATTTGTAAAGTGGATTCAACTATTGTGAGGTAAACTCTAAAGATTCCTTCAGTTCAATATTAAACTTGTATATATTAAAGAATAAAATGTATATCATATAAAACTCCAGATGTAGTTAAAAATAAAATGTCCCTAAAATCATAAACTGATTGTTTAATTTTAAAACTATTATCAAAATCCTAAATCTTAATCAAGTGGACATTTCATGTTTGTTAACAAATTATATTTCATTTAAATAATCTAATAAAATTCATATGTAATTGGAAAAACTAATCACTATAACAATGACCTAGTCTGAAACTAGGATATGATAGAATAATGGCCCCCGAAGACATTTATGTTCTATTATCCAGAATCTGTGACTATGTTAGGTTCCATGGCAAATAAAAATTGAGATTACAGATGGAATTAAGACTGCTTAAATCTGAGTGAGCCCAATATAATCACAATAATCCTTAAATATGAAAGAAGAAGACAGAAAAGTTAGAGTGGAGTAGAATAGAAAATAAAAGTTAAGGTGGTGTAATACGAGAAAAACTCCACCAGCCATTGCTGGCTTTGAAGGTGGAAGGTACCATGATCCAAAGAATGAAGGCAGATTCTAGAAACTGAAAGGAACAAGAAAATGGATTTTCCCTAGAACCACCAAAAAAAGAGTACAGCCCTGCCTATCCTTTGATTTTAGTCCACCATGACACACTTCAGACCTCAGACTTCTAGAACTGTAGGATAATAAATTTGTGCTTTTTGAAGACACTAAGTTTGTGGTGATTTGTTACAGCATCAATAGGAAACTAACATCTAAGATTTTTAAAATGTAGGTTTCAAAGAATTAGAAACCCAAAAAACCGCCAATCTAGAAGGTGTGTCAAAATAATCATTTCAGATCTGTCATTGTTTCTTAGATCCCTCTGACATCCAACTTAAATGAAATGATGAATGTGCACCTAACTCAATAAATAGTAGTTGCTTTTATTGCAGAACAATGGAAGGTTAACATATCTCAACTTTGTTTTCTGCCTGGCCCCATTCCAGCCAGATTAATATATTCTTAAATCAGTGTGTGTGTGTGTGTGTGTGTGTGTGTGTGTGTGTGTGTGTGTGTGTGTGTGTGTGTGTGTGTGTGTGTGTGTGTGTGTGTGTGTGTGTGTGTGGGGGGGGGGGGGTGGGG
>PVKE010031128.1:0-19167 GCA_004027555.1 Craseonycteris thonglongyai
ACTCACTCTAGTGTCCTAGAGAAGTGAGTCACTAATGCCTTCAGAATCTGGGAAATCCCTATATTTATTTATTCAGATATCAAAGAGGCGAATATTATGCTCTCTGATTCATTGTTATCTGGTTTGTGTAGTGCTCTTTTCAAGCCTTGGGATATGTGCATCAGCTTTTTCCCTTATACATTCATTGTTCAGTCCCATAGAATCTGTTTTTCTACATTTGGGTTATGTGATCTTGCATTTCACAGAACATGTCTCCTCATCTATGAAATAGAAACCATATCATCCAACTCAAATTTTGGTGAAACTTTAGGACCACTTTACATAAGTACCCAATACCAAAAGCATCATAGAGTGATACACTATATATATTTGTGGAAGAGTAACAGGGAGAAAGGAAGAAAGGAGACTACTAAAAAGGTACAAAGGAGCCAAGAAAAAATAGGTTTGAATGGTATTTATCCTGTGTGATAGCTTTCAATTAAATTTTACTCAATTTTATCTGTTAATCAAGATGAAAAAGTATATTTGTAAAGTACTAGTCATAGTAAAGCTTCCCACTGCTTATTGGTGTTGGCCACTTTCAGTTCAATACACTTTCCCTGGAGAAATCATGTGGGTTTTTCCAGTGCTATGATTACCTGCATTGATATTAGTTATCATATAGAAACAAACAGGACTAATGTTTGATCTACTGACTCAAATGTTTTTTTTGTACCAGAGACTTCAAAAAATAAGCTGACTTCAAATCTATACTTCTTAGGAGAGGAAAATCAGGAGACCCTAATATACAATTGTGTTAGCATAGCCCCCTAAAGTTTTCAAAGCCCATTCACAGTCTTTTTTGTCTGTTTCTGAGGTTTATAACACAGAGAAATCCAAAATGTATTATCTCCATTTTGTAACTGATAAAACTCTGGATAATGAGTTACAAAGTATTAGGTCCAAGTCAACGTCTCCTAATGGTGTTTACTATTTCCACAGTGACGTTCAGCAATATAGACAATGAAATATTCACCTTGAAATATTGGACTCCTATCTAGGATCCAAACTAGTGTAAGAATATATGCATCAGGGCCTCTGATAAAGGAAACATAAGGATATGCTTTCATTTTCTGGAACTTGTCCATCCTGCCTGGTCTAGCAACCACAGCATTGTCAGTTGTGTGGCAGAAGCAGAAATAAGGACTCCATAAACCAAATGAAATTGAATTTCATGGCCAGTGATACTGATGCCATGGTTTGCTGATCACTTACCATCTAAACAGAAATTAAGGGTAGTATCCTCTTTTTAATATATCTTTAGCATAAATAATGAACATTGATTGTGCAAAATAAAAACTATGCCTTTAATTAAGCATATATTTATAGCACAGTTTATTCAATAGATATTTGCACTATGAGGAAGAAATTGATAGTACATGGAAGAATTGAAAGATAATGAAATAGCTACTCCTGTTGTTAAATATTTTACAAAATTTCACTGATTCTTTGTTGCTAAAGTGCACAGAACTTAAATTTCATATCCTGCTAAAAGAAAAAAAAATATCATGCTTCATCCTATCTATATTTTGAAAAATGCTTTTTCTATTTGTAGCAACCCTAGTATCCTGCTAAAAGAAAAAAATATATCATGCTTCATCCTATCTATATTTTGGAAAATGCTTTTTCTATTTGTAGCAACCCTAGTAAAATCAAGCATTATAAAATGATTACACATTGATAACCAGGTTAATTATGTTCATATTAAAATTGTTTTAAATAAAGATTTGCTTAGGTTTGGAAAATATGTTACAGTGGGCTGTAGTAAATTCTCTGTTAAAATTTTCTTTGATGATGTGTATGAGGGCTGTCTGGGAAAAAAATCAGCTATTGTCAATATAACAAGAACAGTTACATGGCTGGATACTTTCCAAATAAACATCATATGTCCACATAAGCCTCTACTTTAAGCCAGCAATACTCCTAAAGTTGATGGTATATTATACAAATATTATAATAATCAATTGCATTACAATGGCACATAATGGGTAACAAAACCTTGAGAATTTGGCTCTAGGAACATGTATTTTACTAAAGACAAAGGAAATTATTTTTCATTACTGACAGTTTACATAAAAGAGTATTAAAAAGAAAACATTTGGAGCTCAGCAGAAATAAGTTTATATTCCACCACTGTCATGTTCTTACCTTGTGACTATAGACCAGATGCTATGCAGAATATGTTATCACATCTCAAATGTGGAATAACAATACCTATTTCATCCAGGTTTTAAAGATTAAATGAAGTATGAATGTTTAGAAAAGTCTTAGTTGTCAATTAAATTTCTCTCTTTATCACATGATAATGAGCTAAATATGAAATACCTCTTTGCTTTAACTTCTCAGCACAAACAAGAAATTTAAGTAAATATCAGATAAAGTTTGACTAATTTCTCTAATTTTAATGTTTAGACCCAACATATATGACCTAGAAATTACTAAATTGAATTTGAGTACTCTACCAATATACTTTCCTTGTTCATTCAGTTATATCTTAAATAAAATTGGACTAGGCTTCATAGAAAATATTAAGATACAAAATTGCTCCCAAACACCATGGAGAAGTACACTACTTTTCTGCGCAAGTTTTGAGTTCTATAAGAACTGTGCAAACTGTGCCTTATTGAATTTCAGAAGACAAATGATATCAGAAATATGTCTCTTTCTAGCATTCAAAAACACATATTTTCAGGCATTGCCCTGGGGATTAAAAAATTAATAACAATCTTGTGACTGTATAATTTAAAAATCAACAACTTTCTTTGTCATTTTCAAATTCTCCCTGACAGGGGTGAGTAAGGAGGAAAACAAGACACAGCAAGAATTCATTAATTACACAATAGCTATCAATTATTGAGTGTCATTAAAATATAGGACTAAAAATTACCCCTGATAAGGGCAATTCAGATATAAGTATCTGTGGAAATACATTCAGTCTATAGCATTAGAAAGGCAGAATTCAACCTCACTTTTTTCATCCTTAAACTAGATTCTTAGAGAAAATAAAGGCTTGGATCATTCAATACAGTGAAAATAGTTGCATTTCTATTAACTTTCAGGAGCCAGTCCCCATATACATATGATAGTTGAAGATTTCCTTATGATGACATAATATCTACATCAAAGGCAGCAGTGATAGGTTACATTTCTCAACAAACTTTTGGAGGCCTAATTTCACATAATTAACAAATTTGATACAAGAAGGTCAGAGTAAATATCACTATAAGCATCTGTCGGGATGGGGTAAGGATAGAAAGGTATCAGAGCAACTGCCCAAACACCAAAGGAAAAATTTTTAGATTTATCCATCCCTAAATTCATAATTTAAATTTGGTCCTCTGTGGGATCTAGCTTGCATATGACTTAAGTGTTTGTTTCAAAAGAACCATTCTGAGTCCTTAACCTCCAATATTTTGTCATGTGAGCAGCTACATGTGGTTCTAATTATACTAATTATACCTTATCTGCCAGACTTTCTTGTGTCTATGGAGAAGTAACTAACATTTAAAATGACTCAGACAAGACATGAAAACAATCTAACTGTTCACTGACAGATGAATAGATAAATAAATCATCATCTACATATATATCTGCCATTTGTGACAACATGGATGACCTTGGGGCATTAGTTAAGTGAAATACATCAGAAGACAGAAAAAGATAAATATTGTATGATATCACCTATATGCGGAATCTAAAAACACCATACTTGTAGAAAAAAGAGTAGAATGATCATGGAGGAAATGAGGGCAATGCTCGTCAAGGGACGCAAAATTCCGATTATGTGATGAGTAAGTTCTTAGGATCTAATATACAGCATAGTGATGACAGTTAACGATACTATATTATATAGTTGAAAGTTGCTATGAGAGATCTTAAATGTTTTCATCAAACAAAAAAATAATAATTATATAAAGTGATGAATATATTAATTAAGCTTATGGTGATAATCATTTTGCAAAGGATACATGTATCAAATCACAACATTGTACATTTTAAACTTACATGTTATATGTCAATTTTACCTCAATAAAGCTGGACAATTTTACATAAAAAATAAAAATCACTCAAATCATCTTACCATATATGGCATATTTGCAAGCTTTCCTTCATTCTCTTTGAAAAAAAAAATCGAAATCATTATGAACTATCAAAATTTTTAAAATACAGTACAAAATATCCAGGTTGGTATCCAGTGGACTAAAATAACTTGGTAAGATCTATTACCTATTATACCATTATTATTGAGTCTCCAGGAGAAAAAATCTGTAAAAGAAATACAGACAAAATATAAGGTTCCTTTCCTTGTTGTTAGAGAGACAAGACAGATACTCTTAAAATTCAATAGCAATTTAGGACAAAAATATAAGCAATGTCTAAAGGCCATATAAATGTAGGTTTTTATATGTTACTCTTTGAAGTTTAGTAATCTTTGGGATTTATTGATTCCAAAAACTATTCGTATGCTAGAAATTCACTAACTGCTAAAACTTCCCCCAGAAAAAAATATAAATGAGATCTCAGTGACTAGTAGAAAAAGCAAAAAAAAAAAAAAAAAAAAAGATAAGAATTATATTAGCATCCCAAATTTATAACAATAGGACCTAAAGTTTAAAAATTAACTTGAGTTTTTATATAATGAGTAGACTCCTTTATCAAGGTCAGACTTTAAAAAAATAATTTCTAGCACATATTGATTGAAACCAATGAACTAAATATACTATTAGTGTCGTTTTAAATGCATCACCTGGGGAAGCTGGGATGGCTCAATGGGTTAAGCGCTCACTTTGCAGCGCCGGGGACCAAGGATCGAATCCCGGCCCCGGCCCGTGCGGACCCATGTGCTAAACTGGGAGCTCCCCCAGTTCAGTTCTCTCTCTGTCTCTGTCTCTGTATCTTTCTCTCTCTCTCTCTCTGTCAAAAATAAATAAATAAATAAATAAATAAAATATTAAATGCATCACCTAATTTAATACTTATGTTATAATATCTGGTATTACTAGTCCTGTTTTTCTGATGAGTAAATCACTACACACAAACTCTCACAGCTTGGAACAGGGAGAGTCAGGCTTTTAACTGAGGACTATTTGACACAGAACTGCCCCCCGTCCCCACCAGGGTTCCATCACCTCCTAAGAAAGGAATAAAGAATGCATATTGCATTCATTGTGTACCTATGTACATTAAATGAAATAGCAGTACACTGAGAATATAGATCATGAATTATCTCAATTCCCAAGGATGCTATTATATCATAAAGCTATTATTTATCCTTTTTTGCTAACTACCAGAATATTCACTATAACTAAAATTAATGTAATAAAGGGACTTCAATTTATAGCTATATGAGGTCACACAATATAGGTGTGTGGTTACATCTTCAATTTGGGTATTCACTACTTTTTCAGTATAATTTTTTTATAAAATGGCAACATGCTGTTTAAGAGATTTTAGTTATAGGCTGTTTTCAAGAGACAAGTATCTTGGGAATATGTCTCATTTAATTGCTTTTTAGCATAATGTATCCCCTATGGCTCATTTTCCTAGTTAATGATCAACGACAGCAATGTATCTTTTTAATGTGAGTATGAAATTTGTGTTCTGCAAGATGATGATGGCAGAAGATAGCAAACAAGCTTTTCGTTTATTTTCGCTTGCCTTCTTAAAACTAAAGCCATTTACTAATAGTTTGAAATTTGTATTATTTAAAACAAGGACCTAATCTATTTACTCCTAGATATGAAAAGGAAAAATTAATAAAATATATAAAATTTCATTATCTAATGAACTGTATGCAGCTTAATAATGTATAATGCAGCAAAGATTTAGATTTAAAGGGGTTTACAAATAAATAACACCAAATAAATAATAGTTGTAACCCCAAAATTGACTATATTGAAAACATTTCTAATGATTCTGAGACTGTTTTGTCCATCCTGTTGGGGGGGGGGGGGTGTCACTGCTATAAACAAATGCCTTTTTTCTCCTGTAATTCAGTCACGAAACAGGCAATATCCAATACAATGTACTTTATTACAAACCTATGGGCAGTCAATATGTACATTGATGGATTGGTTCTACTTTTACAAAGTTATTTCCATGGCCCACTGTTAATCTTATTATAAGATATTTTATACAAGAAATAATCTTACACAGTGCTTTTTTTAGACCATCAATAGTTATTCCCTAATGCAGACAGATCTTGATTGGATACCGTTTTGCTAATAGTGATAAGGAAGAAAGCTGAAATAAACTGAGTCAAGCCTTTCAGTACTCCTTCCATTCCCCTCATTTATATCATTGCAATCATTTAGTGGGGGGTGGGTGGGGAAGAAGAAGACAACCAAACTTCCGAACCGTCACCAAAGCAAAGATGTAAAAAATTAGTTTTGAAACCCTGGAAGAGGAAATGGAGCAGAAAACAAAGGATTAAATGATAGATTTCATTATAAAAAATATAGTTCCAGGATGCCAGGATAGCTCAACAGGTTGAGCACTTGCCTTGCAACCTCAAAGTCCAGGGATTGAGTACCAGCCCTGGCCCATGCAGACCCGTATGCTGAACTGGGGCACGCCTCCCATGTGGAACACCCAGTTCAGCTCTCATCCTGCACAGCCCCACATCCACCTGTGTGGAACGAGCTTCTGTCAAAAGTGATGATGTACAACTACAGCGAACACTCTGGGCCCTGCCTGCTTCTCTCTCTTTCTCTCTCTCTCACACACACACCTTCACTCAAACAATAAAATAAATCTTAAAAAATGTATTAAAAATAAAAAGAAATATCCATGTTTTCAGACTGAAATACCGGTAGGTCCATGGAGTAAAGTACAGACATCAGGGAATGAAAAGAAAGATCCATACCAAAATACATGCTGATAAAATTTTAGATTCTCAAAGATAAGGCTTTGTTTTCTTTTTTTAAAGATTTCAGAGAAAAACAAAACAAAATGTCTACTAAGGAATAAGAATCAGATGTGCATTCAGCCCTCTATCAGAAATGCTGGATACTAGATAATCAGTAGAATATGCCTGATGAAAACTATTTTGTGAGGGGAAGCCGGGATGGCTCAGTGGGTTGGGCGCTCACTTTGCGGCGCTGGGGACCGGGGATCGAGTCCCGGCCCTGGCCCGTGCGGATCCATATGCTGAGCTGGGGAGTGCCCCCAGTTCAGTTCTCTCTCTGTCTCTGTATCTCTCTCACTCCCTCTCTCTCTGTCAAAAACAATTAAAAAAAATTAAAACAAAAATTTTTTTTTAAAAGAAAACTATTTTGTACCAATAATTTTTACCCAATTAGATGATCAATTCTGTGAACTAAGACAAATATGCAAATTTGAAGCAAGTTTTCCCATAATGCATTCATATTTTTAAAATTCCTAAGAGGCACTGTAACAAAATTATTTTTTGCCTTTTTTATTAAAGTTATTGGGGTGACATTGGTTAGTAAAATTACTTACATAGGTTCCAGGTGTACAATACCACAATATACCATCTGTGTTGCATTGTGTGCTCACCACCCAGGAATGACAGGAGAATTTTAAACAGTGGTGGCACAATACAATCTATAGGAAAAGAAAGCTCCAATGAAATAAAATTCATTTAAAATAAAGACATTGTCCATTTGAGCAGTAGGCAATTTATGTCACAGATTTATATTTCTTACTCTATAGATCCAATTGCAATCCTTGATTTTTCTGTGAATAATGTATCAGTTAAATTTTTACCTCTTTTGTGGTGCTTACAACAATGTCTATGAAAAAGCTGTTTTACAAAGATTGGAAATACAAACAAATTCATCTTGGATTATTCTTGTACCGAATCATTTTTCATGACAGAATAAAGTGTTCTGAACATGTTTATTAACTTGTAAAGGAAATGTTTACCATTTCCTGAGTTAGATGTAGCTGAACGATGTGTTCTACCATTATTAGCAAGTATGCCTTAAATCCTCCTTGTGAATGGAGCATGACAACTGCCTCTTTTGCCTCTGGCTCCGCCTCTGTAAATGGACATAATACATAGTCCTCCTAAATTTCTGATGAAATCAAACAAATGGATTATGCATAAATCAAGGAAACTAAGTAACATGATTTTGCCAGTTATCTGGCACAGAATTTGCATCCAGTATAATATTGCTACTTCATGTAGCATAATTATAATCAGAAAATAGAAGCTAGCTATATTCAATTCATAAATGGAAAGTAAAAATCATAGGGATCTACTTTTGTCTCACAAATCATTTCATTTATTGGTGATAAGAACATGCTTTAAAATATTAAAATATTTTAAAATCTCAAAATATTTAGATTTCATGATGTTAAAGTAGAAAGACAGTATTTTGGTATGGGTATACATTTAACTTATTAGGAGAAATTCTATGGAACTTATAATAACTTCAAGAGCCAATGCTGCAACCATAGTGTAACTAGCCAATTTAACCATATTGCAACTAGCCAGCTAATATGAATACCGGTATTCACTTAACTAAAATAAGTTCAATTGGGCACCTTAAAAATTTTTCAGATGACTATTCATTAAAACTTCTTTTCCCCTTTGGTAACTTATTTTCATTTCATTTCTTCACCTTTCAAGAGTATACTGCATAAAGGACTCAGATATGCGATATATAAAGAAAATTTTAAAATTTAACAACAAGGAAACAATCTAAATTATTTTTATATACATATATTACAGGAAGAAACTATGTATGTTCACAAAAAAAAAGATATATAAAGGGCAAATAAAAGATGCTCACATCGTCTCTCATTAGGGTAATACAAATAAAACCACAATGAGATATCACTACATACCTATTAGAAGAGCTAAAATCTAAAAACTGGTGATATCAAATGCTGGTGCAGGTTTAGTGCAAACAGAACTCATATGCATTGCAAATAGTAGAGCTATTTGTGAACAGTTTGGCAGCTTCCTATACACCTAAACATAATCTTAACATAGTAGCTTTAAACACAATTGTTTCAAACTGGAAATAATCAAATTGTCTTTCACAGGTCAATGGATAAACAAACTTGGTATTTGAGACGATAGATATTTTTCAGTGATAAAAAAGGAAGAAGCTGATTCACACAATAGGAATCAATCTTTATTTTTTAAAGATTTATTTTAGTGTTTTTGACAGAGACACAAAGAGAGACAGATAGAGAAAGGGGAGGGCTCAAAAAAGTCTCCATAGTTGCACATCATCAGTTTTTGACATGGTTTCGTTCCACACAGGTAGGCAGAGGCCATGTAGGGTGGAAGCTGTGTGTGGGCCTCCCCCATGGGAGGCATGCCCCCTCAAGCCGGAGTTCAAACCAGGGTGTGAGAACCAAACTGGGGGCCTCCCACATGGGAAGCACACCACAGTTCAGCATATGGGTCCACTCACACCAGGGCCGGGATTCAATCCTCAGTTCCTAAGGCTGCAAAGCAAGCGCTTAACTGGCTGGGCCATCTTGGCTCCCCATGGATGAATCTTAAATGCATGTTGCAAAGTCAAAGATGCCAGATCCAAAAGCATACATATTTTATGATTCTGTTTATTTGACATTCTGTAAAAGACAAATTATAAGAATGGAAAACAAATCAGTATATGTCAGTTATTGGAAAACAATAAGACTCACAGGGAATATTTTAGGGTGATGAAACTGTTCTGTATGGATGTAAGATACATGATTCTACACATTTGTCAAAACCCATAGAACAGTATATCACAGGGTGAACTTTAATGTGAGTATTTAAAAAATAAAAAAATCAGAGTATCCAGAAAGGAATGTAGACTGTGACAAATGAATCTAACTGTATTACCAATATATAATAAAACTGCACCAAACCGGGTAGGAAAAATGAGCTGACATGACATTTGAAAATGATGTTTTGATTAGGAAATGTAAAACTAAACAATTAACTGTATATAAATACAATTTTAGTTGGCAATTTTGTTTTTCACTAGGGTATGGTAAAAATACAAAACTACATGTGTACTAGAAATGAACAAGTAAATAAATGGTAAATAATATGGCAGGTTTCTTACTGTCAGTAGAAGAAGTTACAAATAAACAAGGGAAGAAGGCTAGAATGAACTATGCAATACTGGCTTAGAGTCTTAGACATTTGTATGAACTCGTGTTTAGTTCAATGTGTACAGGGACAGATACCTATAGAAATGTTTACAGATATATGTGTATATATTAATTAGTGACATGCATATAAGAGGGCTATCTGGAAAAAGTCCAGCCATTGTCAATGTAACAAGAACAGTTACATGGCTGGATACTTTCTGGACAGTTCTTGTATTTCATAGCTGTCTGCTGAGAGACCAGAAACAATAAAATCCAACCAGAGACAAGCACATCCAGCATCCAGACCTTGGTTTCTAAATATCCTCTCCAAAATAACAAAAACAAAACAAAACTCAGACATCCTTTGAGAAATGACTAATTCTAGCATTGGGGCAATGAAAATACAAGACAAGCCTGAAGCACTATGTAGTGCCAGGGAATATGGAAGTGCTTGAAAAACAAAAGGGTGGATGCAGATCAAAAGGGACACAGGAGCCAAACTGAAGGAATACCTAACTAATGGCTTAAACTAAAACAACTTGAGCAACAAAATTCATTAAACTCTGGAGTTATAGCACAATATAAAATAAATACTCATGAGTCCTAACTGATGTAAGTGACTGAATACAAAAATAAATGGGGAAGAAGCTACAAATCTTTCTTACAAAGAATTTCAAATAATATATGTAGATATTCCTTCCTCCAGGAGATGGGGCTAAATGCAATCTTCAGAGTGTGGGCTAGATTCCAAAAGACAGAATTATGGGAAAAGGAACAACAGAACTTTACAGTGAAAAAAATCCAGCAGACTTCACCTTAATAAGGTGAGTGAGCAAGGTTAGTATCACCAGTTATAAGTCATGTTGGTATCATATACCCACTGATAAAATATAATGAGAAAGACATTTCACCTTTATGGTATTCTTCCCCCAAATCCAGAATTTGGGTCTAACCATGAGAAAAACCTAATAAACAAAAAATCAGGAACAGTCTACAAAATACCTGATCAGTACTGCTCAAAACTGTAATGGGAAACAAAGAAAGACTGAAAACCTGTGAAAGGTCATAGAAATCTAGAGAGATATTAACAACAAAATCTAATGTGATGTACTATATTGGATCCTGGAACAGAAAAAAAAATTATTGTAAAAAAAAAAACCAACTACAAATCTGAGTAAAGCCTGCAGTTTAGTTAAAAGTAATATATAAATATTGCTTTTTTAGTTGTAATATATGTATTATGCAAAATATTAACATTAGCAGAAATGTGTGAAGAGTACATGCGGACATTTTCTCCTACCTTTACAACCATTCTATGAATCTAAACCTTATTCCAAAATAAGAGGTTTACTGTTTTTTAAAGTGTATATTACATTGTGATAGATCAACACTAAATAGCTATTAAGTACACTAGAGAGAAACTAGAGCCTTTAAAATGCAAATTTGGGGAAGTGGAGATAGCTCAGCATGTTGAGTGCTTGCTTTGTAGCCCTGGGGACCAAGGATCTAGTCCTGGCCTGCACAGACCCATATGCTGAACTGGGGTGTGCTTCCCATGCCAGAGGCCTCCAGTTCAATTCTTGCCCCCTGGTTTGGCCCTTTGCTCTAGGGGGCATGCTTCCCATGTGGGAGGCCCCTAGCTTGGTTCCTGCCCTGTGAGGCCTACTCCCACCTGTGTAGAACAAAACCACGTGGAGAACTGATGACATACAGATGTGCAGACTGCTCTGGGCCCTCCCCCTTCTCGCTGTCTCTCTCTGTCTCTCTTGGTCCTTGTCAAACACAATAAAATTTTAAAAATCTTAAAAAGGAGACACATAAGTCATTAAAAAAAAGCAAATTTATGGAATCCTTCTCCCTACATACATTTTAGAATTTTCTAGAAATAGAGCCAAGAATCTGCATTTTACATGGTCATCAGATGACGCTTATACACACCAAAATATGAGAATTACTTTTCAAGAGTCCTGTTCCTTTTACAGGCCCCAAAGATTTCCATACACCACAGTAGTAATGGTATTATCCAAAGTAATCAAATTTGGAAAAGTTAAAATTCAGCATATGCAAAATAGGAAAGGAAATATCAGATATAGGAGCCTGTGGACTTTTTAATTTACTTAGATAATACGTATATAACTGATGGGCCCACAGGATAACGGAGTCATGAAACAAGGGCAAAGAAGATACAAAGTTTTGCAAGTATCCATGTAGCAATAAGACTAGAAATGGAAGTGACTTTCTTAGGCAAACAACCCTGGGAAGCCAGGATGGCTCAGTCGGTTAAGCACTCACTTTGCAGCCCCGGGGAATGAGGATCAATTCCTAGACTGTGTGGAACCTTATATGCTGAACTGGGGTATGCTTCCCATGTGGGAGTCCCCCAGTTTGGTGCTTGCCTCCCAGTTCAGCCCCTAGCTCAAGGGGGCATGCCTCCCATGTGGGAGGTCCCCAGCCCAGTTACTGCTTTGCTCAGCCCCCCACCCAACTGTATGGAAGGGAACACTGTCGAATGCTGATGATGTTCACTATGGAGACTGTTATGGGTGCTCCCCATTCTTACTGTCTCTCTCTGTCTCTGTCAAAAACAATAAAATAAACCTTAAAAAAACAAAACAAAACAATACAAAACGCTTCCCAGGGTAAACAACACTTACACCACTATAGAATGAAAAGAAATTACAACTGGTGAGTTCAATCAACAGGCAACAACTACTGCCTCAGTATAAAATGTTATTCTAAAAAATGAATAGTGTAGTTCTGATAACCAAAAGCAAAACCCACCAAGCTAATACACAAAGGCTCAAACAAGTTGAGAGACTGACTGGAATAACCTATAATGAACAAGTGAACAAAGGAATGAGAATAAATTATGAAAATCAGTGTGATGAAATTCATTGGTGAAATGAAGCCTAACTGGTCCCAATTCTGTTGCCTACCACATTTACTATGTACTTACACACTGGCTCAGGACACCATTTTCATGTTCCAACAAACTCAGATGGTCTGCAACCTTGCCGCCTCCCCCACCCATACATACCATATGCCATCCCTTCTCAGATACCCAATCACATTTACACTGACTGAACCCACTTCCTCATTCTTCTTCCTGCATCAACCCTCACTAAAGTTTACTATCTGAGATGATTAATTTTATGAGTAAATTTGGCTAGGCCATGGTGCTCAGTTGTATCATCTAGAAAAAGCTTATCCAACCCATGGCCCACAGGTCCCATGCAGCCCAGGAAAGCTTTAATTGTGGCCCAACACAAATATGTAAACTTTCTTAAAACATTATGAGATTTTTCTCGTGATTTTTTTTTTTTTTTTTTTTTTTTTTAGCTCATCAGCTATCATTATTAGTGTATTTTATGTGTGGTACAAAATAATTCTTCTATCAGTGTGGCCCAGGGGAGCGAAAAGGTTGTACACTCCTGGTCTAGAAGTTTCTATGAAGGTAATTTTTAGATGTGGTTAATATTTAAATCCATAGACTTGGAGTAAAGCAGATTATCCCTCCATGTGTGCATGGGTTTTACCCATTCAGTTGAAGACCTTAGGATGCAGAGACTAAAATCCTCCCAAAAAGAAAGAAAATATCCCAGAAACACTATTATCTCCCCTTAGCAGACATATAACCACTCAATAGTATTATTGTTTATTATTTTAAAAAGTTATATAGAGTAAAATTATAGGAATAAATTATTTAAAAGTCCCGGAATATAACAAGAACACGTTCTACAAAACCACGATTTCTTCTATTTAAATAGATTTTTACAGTAAGGTCTACAATGGAATCTCCCAAGGAAAATAAACATCAACAGAAGGAGAAAAGTGGAGATCACTGGAGTTAATAAAACCTAGGGAGTGAAGATGCTATTAGAACTGTCTTTAGTACAGATGTTGAAGTCATTCAAATAAATCTTTGTGATATTAAAGAAAACCAAAGATACCACACAAGCGCCACGTTTAATGAAGCAATCACGTTAGGACAATATTCAAATCAGTTGCTCAAACAAATCATGCAAGTAATTAACTAAAAACAGTTGCACTTATACCCATGAATAATGTATTAAAACATTATATACGCCAGGCACTCAGCACTGAGGTGCCCTCCACACCCAGGCTGGGACAGAACCTGGTGCACCGCCCCCTCGGGCCCCACTCACGCCCCGCCCACGCCAACCCATAAGGCTCCTAGCTCCCTCCGCCGGACCACTTCCGGGGGGTAAAGGTCACGTCTAACGGTCGTCGCACCTCACAGCTCACCGCCTGGCTCCGGAGCGCGACCTGCTCCAGCCAGAGTCCTGGCCCATCGGCAGTGAGGGCTCCGAGGTCCCCGTCGTCGCCTCTGCTGACTCAGCCTCGGCGGCTGCGCCCATCTGCTACCCTGGGGACCTACCGCAGCTCCCGAAGCCGCCGCCGCTGGCGCCCCCGTGGCCCCCGCCGCCGTGAGGTCCCCCCCGGCCATGACTTCTTGGCCCTGAATGCCGGAGGGCCGCAGCTGCCCGCCATGCTGCCGCAGCTGCCAGGCACGGTGCCCGTGCTGCCCCCCGTGGCCCCCGAGCCCCCGGGGCAGCCGTCGCGAGTGCGCCAGAACTACCACCCCAGCTGCGAGGCCGCCGTCAACCGCCTCATCAACCTGCAGCTGCACGCGTCCTACGTGTACCTGTCCATGGCCTTCTGCCTGGACCGGCAGGACACGGCCCTGAAGCGCTTCGCCGCCTCGTTCCTGCGCCAGTCGAGGCAGGAGAGGGAGAAGGCCGAGAGGCTGATGCAGCTGCAGAACCTGCGCGGGGGCCGCCTCCGCCTGCGCGACGTCCGGAGGCCAGACTGCCGCCGCTGGGAGAACGGCCTGAAGGCCTTGAAGGGCGCCTTGCACCTGGACAGGGTCATGAACCAGCGCCTGCTCGATCTGTACCAGCTGGCCGCCCAGAAGGGGGACGCCCACCTGTGCGGCTTCCTGGAGCATCACTACCTGCCCCAGCAGGCGCAGTCCATCCAAGCGCTGGGGGGCCATGTCACCAACCTGCGCAAGATGGGGGCCCCGGAATCCGGCCTGGCCGAGGTCCTCTTTGACAAGCTCACCCTGGGGGACAGCGACACAAAGAACTGAGCCTGGACTGCCTTCCCCCTCGCCATGGGGTGACTTCCCCGGGTCACGAGGCCCGGCATGCACATTGCTGTTTTGTTCTTGTGAAACGTTCACTTAAGTTTTCTCCTTTGAGTTCTAACTTTTTTTCCCAATAAAGTTAATGGTTCCAAAATATATAAAGGTCTCTCATCGATGTGTGTGTGTGTGTGTGTGTGCGTGTGTGTGTGCATCCATAAGTCTCTACACTGACCCGTGCCCCGTCCACACGCAGCTCCAGATCTCCCTGGGGCCCCGGAAACACAATGAATCTTCCCTTATAAACACTGTGGTGTATGGGGGTGGGTGAGCTGGGTCCCTGCTGGATGTGAGTGCATGTGAATAGTATGGAAACAGGGCCTGAAAATCAGGACTGCCATTGACCCTGGGGAAGAAGTGAAGGGAATGGGATTAGGCAGGGATTTAAATTAAGGGGGTGCTCAGCTTTACCTGGAAGGTTTATGTCCATTAAATTATGCAAGTACTAATAGTTAAGTCCTGGTAGCAAGATGGGGGCTTGGAAGTCTGGATGGCAGATTATCTCCTTGACAAGCTAACGATGGGCAGTGCTGATAATGGGGACAGCTGGCTTTTCCCTAGACAGAGAACTGATTTACCAGTCACCAATGCCTGGTGTACACAATGCAGGTACAACGCATCCACTTAGGTCTGTTTTCTTTCATGTGTGTGGGTGTGGGTGTGGGTGTGCAGAGTTCATTTTGAATCTCCAGACTAGATTCTGAATGTTTGCTTAGAAAGACACCCTTTGTTGAAAACCAGTTCAGTGACTGCACTGTTGGAAATGGTATCGCTGCTTTCTAGACCTTTCCCGAGCCTGGTCATACTGCTGCCCTTGGATTTCAAGGATACAACTTTGATTTAGTTTTTTGTTATTTACTACCAATAGAAACTAAGCTATCATGTCTTTTTTCATTATTATTATCAACACACCTTTCCCAGGCTCCCCTGTAATTATATACAGTAGAGTAAATAGCTAGTATACGGCAGCAAATGACATGTTTCTCTTTACCTCAAGTACAGATTCTATAGAAAGGAAAAAAAAGATGAAAGGGTGAGAAAGATAAAAAACAATTGCTTGGATGGAAATACAGACCAGAGAAGAGTGCTACTACAGCCATCCCTTCACAACTGAAAGTGTTTCCCTTTTCATTTGCAGGTTTTTCATTCCTTAGATCAGCCTTTCCAAGACTGTTCAGAATCAGCCACTGTCACAAAATATTAGCAAGCTTTCAGTGAATAATCTCTATAGAGAAAAATTGCTATATACAATGCATTGATCAGATTAGCAGCATGTTTTGTTTGTTTTTTAAGTTTTTGTTTACACTAGAAATTCTAGGTCTTTATTTATTTTTAAAAAGTTACTGTTTTTGACAGAGACAGAGAGAAGGGGGAGGGCCCAGAGCAGTCTCCACAGTTGTATGTCATCAGTTTTCAACATGGTTTCATTCCACACAGATGGGCGGGGACTGCATAGGGTGGGAACTGGGCTGGGGCCCTCCAACATGGGGAGCACACCCCAGTTCAGCATATGGGTCCGCACAGGCTGGGGCCAGGATTCGATCCTAGGTCCCTGGGGCTGCAAAGTAGCGCTTAACCCGCTGAGCCATCCTGGATTCCCCAAATTCTAGGTCTTTAATGTAAGAGATGTACCTGTGACTTTATAAGATGGGGATAAAGTGTTCAGCATTTCCCAAACATTGTAATCACATGCTCCTTGTTCTACCAAATCTCACAGAACAACAGTATTGTCAAGAAAAAAACTTTGGAAACAATGTTAAAAGATTTCCTCTGTGTTGTTCCAGAAGAACGTACCTGGTAGCTAAACCTCATTCATTTTCACTAACAAGTTACTATGAGAAATGGAAGCTTTGCTATGAAGTTTCTGAAACAGCAAGTTTTAAGACAATACATGTAAGAAGAGGAGTTATAGGGCTGCCGGGATATCTCAGCAGGGTGAGTGCTTGCCTTACAAATGTGAGGTCTAGGGATTGAGTCCCAACCCTGGTCTGTGCAAACCCATAAGCTGAACTTCAGTGCAACTGGTAACCACCAGGATGGCGGTAAACATTCCGACCTCCCATGCGGGAGGTCCCCAGTTCAGTTCCTGCCCCACACGGCCCCACATCCACCTGTGTGGAATGAAACATGTCACAAGTAATTATATACAACTATGGAGACTGCTTTGGGCCCTCCCCTCTTTTCTCTCTCAAACAATAAAATAAATCTTTAAGAATAAAAAGAAGAGAAGCTATGTATATGAGTATACAATAGAATAGAACTTGGCCATTAAAACAAATGAAATGACCCTTTCCTCTAGGCTCATCCATGTTGTCACAAATGGTAAGAGATGTGCATATGGATATGTTTGTTATCTAACTGTGGGAATGGTTAGATATCACACATACCCATACTGTTTCCTAATGGATGGCTGCTAACACTCTATTTTTCCATCACATTCTAATTTGTTTCCACATTAATAGCTTTATTCAATGTCTTATAGTTTTCCCAGCAAACGTTTTTTACATCCTTGGTTAAATTTATTGCTGGGTATGTTTTTATGCAATTTTAAATGGGATGTTTTCTTGATTTCTATATTTGATAGTTTGCTATTGGTGAAGTAACTGCTTTCTCTTCATACTTTCAAGAGTCTGTTTGTCACTAACTTTAGGCATGTACACCCAAAGGAGAAAGCCACTGAGTAATTGACATGCTCTGCCCTCCCATTTCAATCAGGAGACTACTAGTGAAGTGGACGTCACAACTCTAGATCAGATCCACGCTAATTTCCTGGCTGATCAAATGAGTCCTTTATCCCTAAAATGAACAAAGGCTTGCCAGAGATGTGATGAAAGTACAAGAGAAGCTCATGATTATCAAACAGAACTATTTCTGGTGGTAAGGGGGTCACACCAAATATAATACCCGAAACAGAAGAGAATTTTACCAAAAATTCCAACTAGTATTATCAGAATTGTAAGGGAAGAAAACGGAATTATAAAACAATTTTTAAGTCTTTCATAGAAGGGAAAAATTAGACGCCAGTTTAACTTCATGCAAAAAAGAAATATTGTATAATTAAAAACTTATTTGATGCTAGGCTCTCAGAGCAGATTCTCCCTGCCAGGCTCTGATGGACGAGGTACAGGCCGATGATGGGCGGCCGCCTTAGCCCCTCCCCCACTCCACCAAAGGATCCTCCCCCCTGCTACCACTTCCGGTGGCAAAGGTCATAACGGTCGGATTTGAGAGCCAACCGCCAGCTGCCAAGAGCACGTGGCCTCGCACTTGAGCCGGCTCCTGAACAGCCCTCAGCCTCACACTTGAGCAGACTTGTCTCTGGCCCTCAGGTCTCACACGTGAGCGGGTCAGTCTCCTGCTGCCTCATCGCCCATTCCGGGAGTGCCCCAGGCCCCGCAGTCCCCGCAGCCCCCGCCTCCGAGCGGCCTTCTCCTCAGGGTAAGGTGACCAGACATCCCACTTTTGGCGGGACAGTCCCAATTTTTAACAATTTGTCCCGCGGCGTTTTAAAAGAGTCCCACTTTTTGGAAAGAATGCAGGACAAGCTAGGGAACGGCGGGAGATAGACCCAATTTTTAATCAAGAACCCCCTCCCCCCTGGTCAGTGGTGTCCCGCTTTACCAATGTTAAAATCTGGTCACCTTACCTCAGGGCCCACCGCACCCGCGCCAGCCGCCATGACGACCCCGCCGCCGTAGTACGTGCGCCAGAACTACCACGTGGAGTGCGAGGCCTTCGTCAACACCCACATCAGCCTGGAGCTGTACGCCTCCTACGTGTACCTGGCCATGGCCTCTCATTTCAACAGCGCCGAGGTGGCCCTGAAGCGCTTCGGCCGCTTCTTCCTGCGGCGCTCCAGCAAGAAGAGGGCGCAGGCCGACCGCCTGATCGAGCTG
>PVKE010031129.1:0-19226 GCA_004027555.1 Craseonycteris thonglongyai
TCTTCAGTGCATAGTTATTTCTATTTTACTTTTTGACAGATAGAGAGAGAGACAGAGACAGAGACAGTTAGAGAACCGAACTGTGGGAACTCCCCAGTTCAGCATGTGGGTCCTGCCTGGGCTGGAGCCGGGATTCGATCCTCGGTCCTCATGGCCTCAAAGCGAGCGCTCAACCCGCTGAGCCGTCCCGGCTTTCCCCGGAAATACATTTTTTAAATTTCTTTTTCTCCCCAGAATATTCTTCACAGCACTTCCCAAAGCCTCCATTAACCTCACCTAAACTTTTACTCTTGGAAGTTAACAGGATGTGGTCTTTTGAGTGAGTCTTTTGTATTCTACCGTGTTTGTTTCCAAACTGTCCCCAGGCTCATGTATATTCTACCTGGTAAGTGATGTCAGGCTTCACACACCAAGGGATTGGGCAACCTTGTTACTGAACGTTAGCCAACATCTTCCCCTCTTGCCCACTCAGGGCCTCTGCCACCCCTCTCTGGTTCCTTTTCTTATCATTCTAGGATCTTGACACAGCTCCTTCTGACTTTGGGGATGTCACAGTGAGAGTCTATGTGTCCTCAGGGTTGGATAGAGGTTGAGGCTGATCAGGAGGACAGATTTTTTTCTGGTCCTAGTTTTCAGTACTGTCCTCTCCAGGCTCGGAAACCCACCCCTGGATAGCCTGCCTGTTAGAGCCCTGGGTGGTCCTGCCTGTGGAGCAAAACAGGAGTTCTTCCTTACTTGACCAGCACAGCTTGGAGAGTGGTCTCACGTCGGAAAGAGAAACTATTCGGACACTGTTAAAAGGGTAACATTCAAGATTATTGCAATGGAGTCAACTCATTTGCAGTAGGGGAGAGACCGAGCTCATTCAACTCTGAATAAAACAAGGGCACGTGGGGATTGATAGCCAACAAGCAGA
The DNA here is from genome assembly GCA_004027555.1 of Craseonycteris thonglongyai. NCBI lineage: Eukaryota > Metazoa > Chordata > Mammalia > Chiroptera > Craseonycteridae > Craseonycteris > Craseonycteris thonglongyai. The sequence continues at coordinate 917 of PVKE010031129.1, forward strand.
GGATGGAAATTACTAAGAGGAGACATCAAGGCTAGGAGTATTGTTGCCTAGCTGACCTAACAGCATTCTTGGTAAAGACAGGCCAAGGAAGGACTGAGCCATCAGCAGTGGGTGATGAGGAATCCGATCCAGGCATCAGGAAGCGGGTATTAACACGGTATTTTGACAAGTCAGGCTTAGGCATGCCAAGACCAGGCCCAAGGATGAGGCCTAGCTGAAAAGAGGGCTTAAAGGAGTCTAACTAAACTGATAAAGGAGAGTTTTTGTCACAGCTATGACCTCGGACACACAAAATGTTGGGGGAAGTGCTCAGAGCCACGGGCAACAATTGACTTCTGGAAACGTTTGGGAACAGAACACTAATGGGACCAGCGAGGAACAGCACCCTGTAGTTATTGTCAGGGGTGCTCTAATTTATCTTCCTCACTGGTCTCTCAGGAAACCCCCATTATTAACTTCTTTACCAAGGTTTAAAAGACCTCTATTAAAATGCAAATAAGATTTACTAAGGACATCCTAATGAGCCCTTTACCAATAATTAACACCTTAGCTGCCCCTCCTTTTTTAGGTGGAAATTAGCCCTAGGAGAAAGGAAAATAATGCAGCTAAATTTAGATGGAAGAGGTGAGAAAATGATTTATACGTGGGGTGAGGCTGGGACTGCAGACAAGGCAGGGAAGCCAGCAGCAGCCAGAGGGTGGGTTTGCAAAGAGGAAAAAGGATGACGTTTTTGTTTTTTATCAGATTTATTTTATTGTTTGAGATCAGGTGAGGGGGCGGGCAGAGCAGTCTCCATAGTTGTAGATGATTAGTTGTGACATGGTTTCATTCTACACCGGTGGATGTAGGGTCCCATGGGACGGGAACTGAACTGGGGGCCTCCCACATTGGAGGTGAGAACCTTTGCCAAAATCCCGGCGGTTACCAGTTGCACTGCAGTTTAGCATATGGGCTTCCATGGGCTGGGGTCGGAATCAAACCCTGGACCTCGCAAATGCAAAGCAAGTGCTCAACTGCTGAGCCACCTTAGCATCCCTGGGAATGAATTTTTAGGGGACACAGAAGAGAGAAGAGAGGACTCAGACCAATTACACTAGTTTTCAGTTTCACTTGGAGTTGAAATTGTTCACATTACTCAGTACCATATTACCAAATCTTTCCACATTACTTTCTTTCTTTCTTTTTTTTAAATATATTTTTATTCATTTATTTATTTTTTGACAGGGAGAGAGAGAGATACAGAGACAGAGACAGAGAGAGAACTGAACTGGGGGAGCTCCCAGTTCAGCATATGGGTCCACATGGGCCGGGGCCGTGATTCGATCCCCGGTCCCCAGGGCTGCAAAGTGAGCACCTAACCCACTGAGCCATCCCGGCTTCCCCCACATTACTTTCTGAATACATCGCGGACCCACTCTGGGGTTAGTTTCTCTTCAGAAATGACACATTTTCAAGTCTAAGGTACATCCGCCTCCTGCCTGTTTCACAATTTGGCGCTTTCAGATGAACAGGCCTGGTTTTCTGCCTGCCCCAGCCAGCGTCCCTAACCCTTTGTAACTTTAAACCAAAGATCTTCTGGAGGCTCCTCACATAGAGAACCTCTGGCCCACTAGCCAACTGTACCAGGCAATGTGCCATAGACATGCCTCACTTCGTAAACGATTATTAATAATATGAAAAGTGTTGGTCTTCCAGCCTAGAATTGTTTTCAAACTCAAGTTATAATTATAAAATTAGACTCCATTGGAGTTTTCTGAGCCCCCTGAAAGTTTTCCATGAGGGTGCATGTCGCCTAGGGGTGAGCAGTGGAATTGCAGTGTGTATTTTTCAAAGCACTGAGGAATTATTGGCTCTATTTTGAAAAGCTACTGTTTGCTAATTGCACCATTTATGGAAGAAAAGTATGGTGTGTTTCAGACATTCCAAGTTGACATTTTTTTTTTTGTCTCATCTCAGGAAATCTGAATCGATCCTCCAATTGATTCTTAATTCTACAAAGGCAGATCAAATGTTTAGTGCTTAAAACTGGCATACTAATTTTATATCAAATTACAATGCTCTATAAAATGTTTTAGAGAACATGGGGACCCTTTGAATAACCAATGTTTGCATTAGGTTCATTTATGACAGTTTGATAAGGATAGAAGCATAGTTTTGCTCTTGTATTATTATGGACACTTATAGTTATTACATTGTTTAATGCCAGCCGCATCTATAATTTACTTGATGTCAATTTCTTGACCAGAGTGCCACCCTCTACCTCCTCCTCCTCCACATCAGATTCTCCTGCATCTGGCTATATTCTGTTTTCTGCTATTAAGGTGAAATCAAGGACTTTCTAGATAATCAGTCCAAATTGGAATCCCTTGAAATAAGTGAGTATGAATATACATTTTAAACAACGCAAACCAAGAAGCTAATGTTTTTGAGACATCCTTAATATCTCAACAGAGTATGAACATGTTCTTAAAATGCATCTCAGCCCTCAGCCTCTGGAATTCGTCTTTTTTGCTGAGAGTCACGGGTGGGGAGAAGGCTGTGGAGCAGCCACTGTGGATAGGGACACAGGCCTCTGCATTGGCCCACTTTGTTGTCCCCAGGCTTTCTTTTGGGGGGGCTTGGATTCCTCTTTTTTTTTTTGAAACAGCTGGAGGGTGTGTGCTTACAAGGAGGAACAAACAGGCTTGGCTGAAATCTTAAAATGAAAGTGAACTCAGCCCCAAATGTAGGCTATTTTCTGTGTGGTCATCTGTGACATTTGCTTCTGTTTTATTTTCTCATCATATCACCTCAACGAAGATTCATTTTCATAAGATGGAGGCAATAAGAATCCTCTGTTCATCCCTGACTCAGGATGGCCGTGAAGTTTCCTGGAAACATGGATGGCATCATGTAATGTGTGTCCTGGGATTTCAAGGCAGTCAGTGACAGACCTGAAATGGTAGAAGCCCTCTGGAGACTAAATTAGGCATTGCTATTTAGCAGTTCAGAAAAATGTCAAAATAGATTCTTCTTTTCCTTGAAGATTGTTTTCATACGGGAGATTTTTCTGGTGCCAGAAACCACATGCTAGGCTGTAATTGAGCATAATTATTGCCCTGCATGCTGCAAAGTGCTGGACTTGAGGCATCCTACAGAATCTCATTAATTTTTTGATTGGACTCTAAAAATTGGTGCCTCCAACAGGGCCAGAAAGGGTTGTGTTTAATCGCAGGTCTTTCAATGAAGTTGCTGGCTGTCCAGTTGGCTGATGTTCCCTCCTAGCTGGGGTGTTGATCGTGATCTAGCTCATTTCCTTAGAAATCTGAGGTGGTACCTTCTTAACCTTGGAATAGTATCACTATTCCAAAAAAAACAAGTGGACAAAGGAAGAATTCATATGAACGATTCAAACACACACTTAAAATATTCCAAGAATACAAAGTAAGCCTTTTGTAATTATCTGGTTATTTCAGGCGAGAGGTTTGGAAAATGCCTAAATGAGCTGATTTTTTTTTTCTTTTTATTCAGTGCATTGCCCAAATGTCAGAAATGCCACCCAGAAGACTTTCCCTCATCCAGAACCTGCATTTTCCCCTGGCATTATGTGGGAAACTATGTGGAAATGTGACCATTTACTTCTAAATATCACCCTCAAAGCTTAAGCGTATTTTCCAAAGGTAATTTAATCACGCTAAAATTGTTGCTGTTAAAAAGTCTTTCCTTGGGGAAGCCAGGATGGCTCAGTGGGTTAAGCGCTCACTTTGCAGCCCCGGGGACTGAGGATCAAATCCCGGCCCTGGCCCATGCGGACCCATGTGCTGAACTGGGAGCTCCCCCAGTTCAGTTCTCTCTCTGTCTCTGTATCTCTCTCTCTCTCTCTCTCTCTCTCTCTCTCTCTCTCTCTCTCTCTCTCTGTCAAAAAACAAAAACCAAAAAAAACAATAAAAAAAAAAAAAGTCTTTCCAAAATGTCTGTGTCTGGTGTCCTGCCTGCATAAATACAAGCCCTGGAGCAGAAGTTAACTTTTGCTGATTAAACTTATCCAGAGCTCCAGGGTCCTTGCCATGATCAGTAAATCTCACAATTCAGGCTGCCATTGTGTATAGGAATCAAAACTGGAATGACTATATGCTGTTTCTGGGACTTTTCTTGGAAGAGGCACATTTTAAACAAGCAAGCTTAGATATTAGATTTTGTTTTCTATTAGATCTATCTCTTTAATTTCTTAACAGAAGCAATACCAAATATTTGGTTAACTGAGGGTCCCTATCATGTGCATTCCAGTGAATTTAAATGTTACTGAATTTTAGATGGCCCAGGAAAGCCAAATGGCCCTGTAGCTCTAATGCCTTCTACTGTAGGAACTTTATTCCTATCACTCTGGCAGGAAGCCTCCCTTCTCACCATCTCTGGTAAAGGTTGGGGAGGAATTCCTTCTTGCCAACTTACAGATGTCATATCTGCTCTGCTATAGAATCAAGAGGCTACTAAATTATTTTTATGGAAAAATACATTTGGAATTCCAACTCTGAATCTGAGATACTGGTAGCCCATCTCTGACCCAGCTTGTCTGTCAGGATGACAAGAAAATATTGTGATGTATTCCTCACCATCCACATCTTATTCCTACCCTTTATCTTGCCTGTTACAGGAAGTCACGAAAGAGCCTGAAGGTCTCTCTAGTCAGTGCCAAGTCCACTCCCTCTGTGCTTAAGCACGTGTGCTGCAAGTATTTTCCTCAACCGTGTTTTTGGTGTTTAACATTTTTTAGGGTGACTTTTTATCATATAGTAGTTTTAAAATATTATAAAATTTAATAATTCAAAATTATACTTTACAGGTTCTGGGTTCTATCTCATATTTAGGAAAGACTACTCCAAAAGAGTAGAAGGGAATAAAAATAATTTGTTTCCATACTCTTCGCTTTCTATTGCTGTGTAACCACTAACATAGAAGATGTAAAGAGCACAGAGTCATTACTCAGTTTCCCTGCAGGTTCCTCATCTCAGGGTCTCACAGGACTGAGATCCAAGTATCAGCTAGTGCTGGGGTCTCATCTGAGACTCAGTGTTCTCTTCTAGTCCTATGGCAGAATTTATTTTCTTGTAGCTGTGGCACTCGTGGTGGCTTGCTTCTTCAAAGCCAGCAGGAGAATCTCTGAAGCTTCAAGTCTCTGGTCTATCGAGTCTCTTCTGAAGGGTCACCTGATTAGGCCTGACCCACCCAGGGTAATTTTTCTTTTGATTAACTCAAAGTCACTGATTAACATCCTTAATTATACCTGCCATTGTCAGTTAAGATAACCTCACCTTAAGAGTGATATTTCTCATATTCGAAAGGGAGGAGATTATATAGGTTTTGTACACCAGGAGGCAGAAATCTTGGGAGTCATCTTTGAATTCTGTCTACCACACTGTATTTTTATAGCTTTTAAATAAATGCTTAAAATTTAAATCATTTGTACATAGTAGTAAGTAGATATGAAATTCTGTTATAGCAAAGTTTTTCTGAAAAACCTTATATTCTGCAAAATCACACACTAAAAATAATAGCTTATGGAAAAAACAAAGTCCAGGGCAGAGCACCCAAAGCCTAAGCTGCTCTTTAGAGCATTAAAAAGGCAATAAGAATCCTAATAAACCTACTAGTATTTGTTTAAAAAACAGTTTAAACATTCACTAAATAATGACATATTACAACATACATAGAACTCTACCTAACAAAGAAAAAAAATGACCGTAGCCTGATAGTTGGGGAGTAAGAAAAGACTCAGATTGCTAAATACTGCAATGTTAGAAAGTTGTGCAAAGACTGGTGTGTTACCAAACATGTAAGCCAACAGACAAATGGGGGGTGAACAGGCATATAGAATTGTCTTGCTAAGAAGATTGTGCTTTGTACCGGTTTAGCATACTGAGTTGTGGTCAGCTACTATTACCTGATTGCAAAAACTTTAACTGGCTAGGAAGCATTGACTATGAAAATGACTCCTTGGGGAAGCCGAGATGGCTCAGTGGGTTAAATGCTCACTTTACAGAGCCGGGGACCAAGGATTGAATCCTGGCCCTGGCCTGTGCGGACCCATATGCTGAACTGGGGAGTTCTCCCAGTTCAGTTCTCTCTCTGTCTCTGTATCTCTCTTTCTCTCTCTGTCAAAAAAAAAAAAGAAAAGAAAATGACTCCACATTATATTGACATGACTTCTTTATTTACCAAATGTGTTTGAACCCATTTGTATTACAGAAACTCACATTGCAATAGGAAAGCTTATAAATAATTTTAGTTTCTCCTTTATGATTACAGCACTATTTATTGAATAGTCTATTATTTCTCCTCGATTACTTTTTTAAATGGTGACTTTTATTTTATCAAAACATAGGCACATAGTCAAATAGTTTTTTAAGATGTCTTACAAAAAATAGCCATGTCTTGTGTACCTGCCACCATTTCATGCTTCTTGAGGCAACCATTTCAACCACTTTAGTTGATTATTTTGGAATTTACCTCTATATCGCCAAATAATATGCTTATATTGCTCTTTTTTTTTCTTTTGCCATTTTTATTGACTTTGTATTAGTGAAGATAAAGATTTAGCTCATGTTTCCTCTTCTGCCCTGCCCTATCATACTGAACCGCCCGTTTTTTTATTATCTTAATATAATTGTAATTATTGTTTGTGCTATATACAGAATTATCATTGGTATGCCTATGTAAATACTAATTATACCCAATTCATGAAATAGCTGGTGATCGGTTTCATTTTTTTGCCTAACATCTTGTATTGTCTTGAGTGAATCATTGAAAAAATTGGTTTAGTTTTTATGTATATATTAATACAACCCTAAACTTTCCCTTAGGTATGTAAATCTCTTTCAATCCATTCAAATACATTAGATATTCTATTAATTTAATCTTTTTAGAGACTCTGCCGTGGGTCCCTCTGACCTGCTTTATTCTGAATTAGCTAGTTTTTACCTTTGACTGCTGTCTCTCAAACTGCCATCTTAAAACTTCCCTTCATCATTGTCTTGGCTGGGTAAATCTGAACATGTTTGATTTCACCCAGTCATATGATTGAGAATAGGATGGAGTATAGAATTTTAGTTTGGAACTAGATTTTTCTCAGAACTGTGTAAACTTTGACCCATTACCTTCTTGCTTTTAGCAATGTTGTTGAGAAATGCAAAGCCATTCTGAACCTTGTATCAAGATCATTTGTAATAAAGCTAGTTTTAAAAATTTTTCTTTCTGGAAGCTTATAGGATTTTCTTTTTGTCTCTGGTGTTTCTGAATAATGATGGTACCTGGCTGTGGTACCATTTTAAATCTCTTGTCTTCCAGTTCTTAGAAATCTTCTGGGATTCTTTCTTGGCTAATTTCCTTTGTCCTCTCACTCTGGGAACTTTTGTTATTCAGATATTGGACCTGCTTAACTGGTCTTGTTATTTGTCTCTTCACTGTCTTTGGGGATACTTTTCTCTCTGAGCTTCTTTTTACTCCTCAGCAACTCGTAGTATACATTGAGCTTGACTCCTTAATACTCATTGCCTCTTCCATCATAGTAATATAGACTGACCCTTGTGGTAGTTATTGGTGCTATTTTCAAATATTTCTAGTTCCTTCTCTTTGTGAGCACACGGTGCCCTTGTGGTTGGATGGGGCGGTATGCTCAGTCCTAGCTAGTATGTTGTGAATGGAAATGATATGTTACTCCAGGTTGGAGAACTGAAGTGCAAGTGCTAGACTTTCCAGAACTCTCTTTTTCTCCACTATAGTGATCAGCAGTGCTCCAAATGGTGGTTGCTTTTTCAGTCTGGGTCCCACAGTGTGGATGATGCTGAACAGAGCCCACAGGGGAGCATAATAGACAATAACAAAGAAGAAAGATGTCAGGATTGAGGGATGCTGAGATAACTCAGCAGGTTGAATGCTTGCCTTGCAATTGCGAAGTCCAGGGATTGAATCCCAGCCCCAGCCCATGCAAACCCACATGCTGGACTGCGTGCAACTGATAACCACCGGGATGGGGAGAAGGTTCTCACCTCCCAGTTCAGTTCCCATGCTGCATGGCTCTACATCCACCTGTGTGGAATGAAACAGTCACAACTAATGTTGTACAACTATGGAGACTTCTCTGGGCCCTCCCTCCCTCTCTCTCACCTTATCTCAAACAATAAAATAAAATCTTAAAAAAAAAAAAAAGTCAGGATTGTTCCTACCAAAGTAAACCTAACCTATTCTGAAACAATCTCAGTTCCAAAGGAGGGGCCTGCAATTTCTATCCCTCTTGGCAGTGATTTTTTTCGGGAATATGGGTCTGAGATGAGCAGCATTCCTCTTGTCATCAATTTTCCTTTAGTTCCTTTAGACTAGGAATTGAGGGAAAAGAACTAACTCTCTCTCTCCCTTCCTCCCTCCCGCCGCCTCTTTCCTCTAGTCCATCTATTGAGAATACAGATGCTTAGATGAGGGAAATAATCCTTCAATTTAAAAATCCAGCTGAAGCTGTAGACCACAGAGCTGAGCATCAGAAGGATCTTGGGTCCTTGATGAGCCTGTTGGACAACTGGAGCCACCACCCCTGGAGTCTGCCCCGTGTTTACTCCTCGTTGTGAAGGGAGCCTGTCTATTGCTTGAGTCACTTTGAGATTGGTCCTTCTGTTACTTATAGTCCAAAATATTCTAATGGGTATGTGGAATAATGATACCACCCTCAGAGCTGGAGAGAGGGCTAAATAAGGTAAAACACATATAGGAAGCATTTAAAAATTAATTTCTTTCTTTATCCTCTGCTTCATGTGTTTAAAGTCATTAAAAAGAGAAATTATAAAGTTAACAAATAATGCCACCCTTTCACATCTAATGCCTATGAATGGCTAGGTATCACTTTGTACTGTTCATTTATATTTATTTAGTTAAACTCACCCTGTTCCAAAAAAGGTTTGAGGTAGTTTGCTTTTTGATTGCAGCCTTAGAGTTTGAGCAGATTTGTCTAATGTAAGGCAACAAAGAAATCACTAGCGCGGTAACTATAATAAGTATTAAAATTCCCAGGGTGTTGGGAAGTTGACCTAAGTCTACCCTTCTCTTTCCCAGTGTTGTGCTTGCTTTGTAAACCCATTTCAAAGATGCATCTGTGACAGAAAAGAGAAACGCTGGCTCAGGATCACAAGTTAGATGGCAGCAAGGTATGGTGATCAAGTGCGGGGGTCCACCAACTATAGTGTATGGGCCACAACCAGCTAGTGGCCTGCTGGTGCTGCCAGAGAACTAAGAATGGCTTTTACATTTTTAAGGAGTTGCAAGGACAAAAACAAATAAGACGTAGTCTGTATGTGGTCACAAAGCCAAAAATACTTACTCTCCAACCTTTTACAGCAATCTTATCTAATCTGTGGCCTGAGGGCTGCATGCAGCCCAGAACAGCTTTGAATGTGGTCCAACACAAATTTGTAAACTTTCCTAAAACATGACAGCGGGGAAGCCAGATGGCTTAGTGGGTTAAGCGCTTTGCAGCCCTGGGGTTTGAGGATCGAATCCCAGCCCTGGCCCATGCAAACCCACATGCTGAACTGAAGTGAGGCCCCCAGTTCAGCTCTCACAGGGGCATGCCTACCATGAGGAGGCCCCTACCCAGTGCTTACCCTGTGCAGCCCTCCTCTCACCTGTGTGTAATGAAACTATGTCAAAAACTGATGACATACAACCATGGAGACTGCTCTGGGCCCTGCCCCTTCTCTCTGTCTCTATCTCTCTCTCTCTCTCTCTGTCAAAAACAATAAAATAAATCTTAAAAAAAACCCATGTGCGAGGTTTGCCAGGGTAGCTCAGCAGGTTGAGTGCTTGCCTCGCAATTGCAAGGTCCAGGGTTCAATTCCCGACTCCAGCCTGTGCAATCCCATGTGCTGAACTTTAATTCCCATGTGCTGACCTTCAATGCCATTGGTAACTGCCAGGATGGCTCGGCAGCTAAGGTTCTCACTTCCCATTCTGGAGGCCCTGGTTCAGTTCCTACCCTGCATGGCCCCATATCTACTTGTGTGGAATGAAACTATGTCACAACTAACGATGTACAACAATAGAGACTGCTCTGGACCCTCCCCCCTTCTCCCTCTCTAAAAAATAATTAAAACATTATGAGATTTTTGCTTTTTTTTTTTTTTTAGCTAGTCTGCTATCATTAGTGTTAGTCTACCTTATGTGTGGCCCAAGACAATTCTTCCAATGTGGCCCAGGAAGCCAAAAGATTGGACACCCCTGATCTACAGAAAAAGTTGGATGACTCCTAATTAAGACTCCAAGCTCTAGAAGCAGACAGAGCTGGATTTGAAGCTTGGTGAGACCCCTGTCAACATCTCTGAGCCTCAGTTTGCTTATCTGCAAAATGAGGATAATGCTTCCAACTTTTTAGGCTTAATGTGAGGTCAAAAAATTGAATGAAATTGGGTTTGCAGGGTGCTCCTCACAGAGTCAGGTGAGTATTTTAAAAATAAAGCTTACTTATCTGTAAAGCTGACTGGTACCTCCTAGAGCAGGCTGCTGCTCCCATCCACACTGAAGCTGTGGAGCTGTCATGGTCTCCTGTGTGCTGATGGTGCCCTGGCCTTCCTCCTAACTCTGCCCCTGGCTGTCCTCAGGCAATGACATTTCCCCTAGCATCTAATTAAACAATTTTGCCATTTCACATTCAGACACTTCGTAGTTTTTATACTGTCTGTTCAACCCATATATTTTCATTAAGAGTTGATGATAAACTCTAGCACTGCAAGTTTTCCTGAGTTCGTGATTGATGACAGTGTGATACGGAGCTGAGAGCCAGCTCAGACAAGAATCTGCTTGGGGCAATTCCGGGCCTCTCAGCAGCACCTTCCAACACTCATCAATGTCCCTGCCTGCCCAGGGCCATCTGGAGTGGCCACTCCTCCAGGGACAATTGCAGGGTAAACAGCCTCGGTTTTGGTAACTTTCTCTTTTCTTCTTTAAAAACCACTCTAGAGGCAGAGTATCCAGGCAGAAAGCAAATTGCGATAGTAAACCCGAGTGTCTAGACATTTAGTCACCTTGTTTCTTCCTTTTCTCTTTTATTTTAAGATGTATTTTATTGTTTGAGAGAAAATGAGAGAGAGAGAGAGTCCAGAGCAGTCTCCATAGTTGTACATCATTAGCTGTGACATGGTTTCATCCCACACAGGTGGACGTGGGGCCGTGCTGGATGAAAACCAAACCAGGGGCCTCCTGCATGGGAGGTGAGAACCTTCACCCACAAGCCATCTGGGTCGTTACCAGTTGAGCCACAGTTCAGCACATGGGTTTGCACAGGCAGGGGCGGGAATCAAACCTTGGACCTTGCGGTTACAAGGCAAGTGCTCAACTGCTAAGCTATCCTGGCACCCTGCTTTTATTCCTTTTTTGTTGATTTCTTTGTCTTTTCCATTTAAAAACATCTGGCTGGCACTCTGATGCTCTGGATTCTTAATGTCTTGCATCCTCAAAGACAGCGCAGAGAGAGCCCCTTCTGGGGAGGCCTATTCCAGGAGCTGAGATGGGAGGAGCTTGGAGGAGCCAGAGGGTCAGGACCCACTACTGGACAGGAAAGGCTCATGGGCACAGGCAACTGTTGCCCTGTGAGTGGCACCGAGCTTAGCGGAAGCAGGACGTGGTCACATCTGTGAACTGCAGCTCCAGCCTCACCTCTCTTTAGAAGTCAGCACCTTACACTAGATTCTGCACAGTTTGGGGGAGTACCCCTTCCCTCTGCCCTGGTGGGAGAGACCTGGAAACACTTTAGGGAGCTCTGCCCCTTCCCCAGTGGGAGACAGCCATTTTGACAGGAAGCTGGAGGAGGCAAAAGGGAGTGGGTAGCACAGAGAATGTCATGGTCACACGCATTTGGGGAGGGATCTTAGCATCAAGACCATGGAGGTGGTGACTGCCACTTTCTGCCTATCTGTGCACAATAAAAGCTCAGAGAGGCTTTGAGAGGAGAAGAGCTTAGTGACCTCAAGAAGAGCAGATGACAGTCTGTGAACATGGGTGCTGTTCAGCTCTGATTTATATTACTGGGGGAGAGGTGTTTGTTCTCTTCCCATGACACCCCCTTGGTGCAGCTCACATCATGGGTCCACCCTTTCTCCATGAATGGTGCTGCTTGCCTCACCTTTACCTCATCTGAAGGTGAAAAGAACCTTGAGGGGGCAGCCTGGTTAGCCTAGCTGAGGGAATGTATGTCTGGCCTTGACCTTTGCTCACTGATTGATACAAGCTCTGTGCACAGGCAGCAAGAGGCTACTTAGATGTAGCACGGAGTGACGGAAATTGACTGGGATTTGAGAGTCAATCAGGTGTGTCCTCTTTTATCTCGAAATTTTGGTTATTTCCCAGAAAGGCAATTCAAATGCATTGTGTTCTTTTTTCCTATTAGATTTTCTCTCATTTGTGTGCCAAGCTACATGGCCATAAGGGGAGTGGGTACCAACTGCCAAAACAGTTTGTGATCTACCTTTGCCTTTCTACACATTCAAAGAGAAGGGAGAGAATTTACTTTTTGGTCCCCATAGCAAAACCTTGGCACTGCTCCCAGGAAGGCAATAAACAGAACGAGAATGGATGCGTCTCTTATTCTCCATCCAGAAGGAACATCCAGGACAAGAGATACAGTTTCCCTGAGTGGCAGCAGCAAAACCTGAAAGCCAGCTTTGCCTGTCAGACAGGGCCACCACTTTCCTTTGGGGAATCCTGGTTTGGTTTTCTTCCCTCAAAGAGTCTAAGACCCTACGTTAGACCTCACTTTTGTTTTTAAGTTGCATATCTTTAGGCTTCCCTGGCTTACCCTCCAAAAGTCCCTTGTACTAAGGGGTTGAGGGTTGATGATGAACAGAAGGGAAAAAGTTAAAAAAATAAATTTCCTGGGATGCCAGGGTAGCTCAACAGGTTGAGCACTTCCCTTGTAACCACAAGGTCAAGATCGAATCCTGGCCCTGGTCCGTACAAACCCGTACACTGGACTGCAGCACAACTGATAACCACCAGAATGGCGGTGAAGGTTCTTGCCTTCCATGTGGGAGGCCCCCATTTCAGATTCTGCCCCACATCCATCTGTGTGGAATGAAACTGTCAAAAAACAAAAAACAAAAAAACTAATGATGTACAATTATGGAGCCTGCTCTGGTCCCTCCCCCTTCTCTCTCTCTCTCTCTCTCCTTGTCTCTCAAACAATAAAATGCATTTTTAAAATAAATAAATTTCCTCAACTTGAAAATTGAATACTCCTTCTCAGTCTTCGTATTCTTTTCTCTCCTCTCGGTTGAAATTCCTTTTCTTCCACAGCCTACTGGATGAATAATGTGTTTTTTCTTGCTTGTGAACTCACTGTGATTTTTAAATGTTGCTGGTACCAGGTGGAAGGGATGTCTACTTTCCCCTGAAATGTAAATGACTGATAGTCCTGCTTTTGAAACCTTGAACAGAAACAACAGATGTTCAGAACTGTACTCCCTGGGTGGTGACATTCCTGGAGTCGTTTCTGTTTAATACAACAGTGATATTGGAATTAATTGAGAAAGTTGCAAAGGAGACATTTGCTGGGCATCTTTGCTCCCTCCTAACTTTATAATTTCCTTCTGTGAAGTGTGTTAATCTTTGTCTTTTTGATGCAGCTTTAGATTATGTTCAAACATAGAGCATCACAAACCAAAGACAGAGGGAATGCAGTGAACCATAATTCTAACACTGTTTTCTTGAGTTTCTCAGATGTATTAAAACTGACAAGTCATCTGTAGGGCTTATTAAAACAAAGACTGCTGGGGCCTGAGCGTTTGCCTTTCCAGCAAATTCCCATGTCTTGCTGATTCTTTGACTCAATTTAAGAACCAAAACATGAACAAGATTGTGGGTTCTCCATTTTAATGTCTTTCCTCAACAAAACCCATTAAGTGCTTTGTTCTCCTAACTGTTTCTAAAAACATTCCCAGAGGGCATATCATTTCCTTTCATTCATGTAAGAAATAATGCAGATACAAAATTAAGCATCTGCTTGGCCAATTTCACAGCTGCTTGGCAGGATGTGGTGCCAGAGATGGCCTGGTAAGAAGGCTCGGCTGGCAGACACCCTACTAGCACGATGGCTTCCAGAATCTGCCTAAGGAAGGACTGTCTGTCTAGTTGTTCTCTTCCCAGCCACTGCTGGCTGTGGCAACTCCTAACATTTCTCCTTGCTTTGTCTGAAGCAACTTTATCTGGTACCAATTCCAGGGAGGATGGGGTCAGTGAGGAGGATTTGGTCTTTACTACAGGCGCTGAAGTGTAATTTTCCTATTAGAACTGGTTGTTTTGTGTATTCTTCAATGCTCATGTCATGGAAGATAAGAAAATACAAAACTCAAATATCTTAACCAAAAATGAAAAATGTATCAGCTCAGGTAATTGGAAAGGCCAGGGGAAGGCAACCAAGCTGTTTCCCAGTGAGAACTTCGTGCATCTCTCAGCTCTACTCTGTCCATATTGGTACTACCACCTGTCACTGGGATGTCCACTATGAGCAAAGCATTGTTAGGGTCACTGGGAGAAGGAATACCATTTGCGTTTAAAAAATGAAGAGCAGAAGGAAAGATAATGCTTTGCCTTTTTTGTTTATCCCTTCATCATAAATCTCTTTCCTTCCTAATTGCTAACCGTCTGTAATGAGCTAGTAAATCCTTTAGCATCCACGATCCACGAAGCATGCCCTGCCTGACTCCCTTAGCAAGAAGCGAGGTTTCTTTTTCTGAATTCTACCACCGTTTACTTGTGGGAGGTGGCGTAGTTATGTTAAACATCTGAGTACTGCTGGGTACTGCCTGGACACTTGCTAGCTACTTGGCTTCTTTGAGGAAGTTACTTCATTCAACTCTGTGTGCCTTCGTTTTCTCATCATAAAATGAGCATAATATGTCCACCCCTGAGGTTATGAGAGAACAAACCTAGTAATATTAAAAGTGCCAGGATGGTGTCTGGCACAGAGAAAGCCCTCAACAGATGTTTTCCTTTGTTAATATATTTTTCTTCTGCATCACTGCCCCTTTTGTACTTTGTGTCGCTATTTCGAGTAAGAGAATCCTACACCCCCCTTTCTATAGGCGGGGGCCTCTTTGATGACAAAAACCGTCCTGAGCCACGAATATAGAGCTTTATGTTGGATACATTTTACCACAATTTTTTTTTAGAAAAGAATTTATCTTTACATCCTGATTTGAGAAACATTATCTTAAAAATGAAACTCTTTACTCCCTGAGAGTCTTATTATAACTTGTAAAGGAAAATTTTTAAAGATTATCGTCGGAATGAAAACACTAAGTAGCTCTCTATCAAGAGGGCTGGCTATACACAGTCACTAAGAGAAAAAGCAGATTTCAGTGGACAGAATTCCAAAGCATTTGCTGGGAAAACAAAGAAAACCAAGACAGGCAATTATGGTATGAAAGGGATAGTTAAGGGCTATTAGAATCAAAGACAATAACCGGCACAACCTTAAAAGTTCCTTTTTAGAACTCAGAAAAAAGCCAATGAACAGAAACAAGACCCTTCTCCTGCATGTACTTTAGCACCATTCACTCCAAGCCTGTGTGATGCTGGATTTCCATATGGTGAATGTTAAGTCTCTATGACATGTACATTCACTATTTGTGTACATTTCCTATCTTCCCAACTAGACAACATTCTTGTGGGCTGGATCCATATCTGATTTAAACCAAACAAGCCTCTCCCTTTTATTCTCTTTTGGTGATAAATTATGATTGTGATTTTTAAGCGACGTCAATGTTACATATTGTCAAAGATTCTTTACAGCATACATGTTTTAGATAGAATGTGAAGAGCAAAAACAGAAACATAGGCATGGGGGACATGTCAGAAGGAATTAGCAGAGGGAGTGAAGTCAGTGCTGGAGGCTGCGGTGAAGGGCCAGATCTAGGACCAAAGAAGAACGTATTATTTGGAGAAGTAAGTAATATAAACATTCTCTTCCAGAGGCATTCCAGAGTACTTTTTATTCTAAATTTAGTTCAAAGGCTAAATTTTCCTTAAAGTATAGGCAACAAAGAGGATTGTCAACATGAATCTGTCATTTCCTCTATACTTAGTCAGCAGGTACCCTGGTGTGTCAGGCACCTGGGGGCCCATAACGTAGTGTGGCTTCTGCACCTGCTCTGTGGTGTCTTGGAACTTGCTCTTACCTTGGCCATTTTTACTACCTTAGTTCAGGGGTTGGCAAACTTCTATAAAGGGAAAGATAGTAAATATTCACGGGTTAGGGGCCATTGGTTTCTGTTGCAACTACTCAACTCTGCCATTATGGTGTGAAAGCCTCCATTGATGACAGCAACAAATGAGCATGGTTGTGTTCCAATAAAACTTTATTTACAGACACTGAAATGTGAATTTCATATAATTTTGACATGTTATGAGATCTTCTTTTTAAAAATGTTTTAAAGCATGAAAAAACATAAAAGCCAGGGATGTCAGGATAGGTCAGCAGTTGGGCACTTACCTCATAATCACAAAGTCCAGGGTTCTATTCCAGCCCTGGCCTGTGCAAACCCATATGTTGAACAGTGGTGCAACTGGTAACCACCAGGATGGCTTAGCAGCGAACGTTCTCACCTCCCACGTGAGAGTCCCCCAGTTTGATTCCCACACTGCGTGCCCCACATCCACCTGTGTAGAATAAGCATGTCACAACGAATGATGTACAACTATTGAGACTGCTCTGGGCCCTCCCCAATCTCTCTCTCTCTCTCTCTCTCTCTCTCACCTTCTCTCAAAAACAATAAAATAAATGTAAAAATAAATGTAAAAGCCATTGGGAGCTTGTGGAACATACATAAACAGGCGTGTGTGCTGCATTTAGCCTGTGGGCCGCAGTTCTCTGGCCCCTGTTTTAAAGCTCCCTAATTCATTCTAGTGTCAGCTGGTGTTGGGAAACTCCTACCCTCTACCTTAAGTTTCTTGAATCATAGACCTGCTTTATCACCGTTTCCCCACATGGTAGGTCGGTGCTTGATAGAGAATGAATGAAGTCGTCTTTGTGGATCTCCTGCGTCTCCTTGCTGATGGATGCTCATTGGAATGGTTAAGAAAGTAAGAGAACTAGGAAGCAGGGCAGGTTGTGTTGGCTGAAGTGGAGGGACAGCTGCAGCAGGTGCTGCTGGGACTCTGGTGAGGCAGAGGTGTTGTGGGGGCTGGGAGGGCCGTGGAGGTGTGCCATTTGGCGCCCCCTTCAGGAGAATCTGCTGCAGGGAGGGCAGCTGGCAGATGGTCATCAGCTGCCACACTTCTGGGTTCATGCTGAGGCCATGCTGTCCCCAGGCTGCGCCCAGCCAGTCCTAAGCACCGGGGCCCCAGAGCTGGGTCGGTCCTGCCCAGTGGATGCAGGGCCCGTCTGATGGGCAGGCTTTGCCCTGGGGCTCTACAGCAGCCTGGCCGAGGCTTTCTCAGAACTGCACTGCACTGTGATGCTCCTGCCACCCCAACTTTCTCTCCCTCTCTCTGTACATGTGTCCGACCTGCACTGTGTTCGGAAGGTAACCACAGCTATACCTGCTCCCTGTCTCCTTTGTCCTTCATAAGCACCTCCTCCAACAAATCTCTACTTAGAGGACCCGGACGTGTGCACGGGACACTCAGGGAGGACCCTTTCTGAAAAGTAGTTATATTTCATTTTGTCTCAAGTTTGGAATTTATTTACCCCCTCTTTTCATCTCCTTATTTCTGAGGAGAGAATCAACAGGGTTGGCAAATGGCTACGCCAAATTTAATGAATTGGGTGAAAGAACCCATTAATGTGAAATTGTTTCCTGAGTGCTCAAGTATCCTTGGCTCGAGACTGGTCATTCCTAAAGGAATTTTTATGTTGAACTCAGAGCTTCAAGTAAATATTGACCCTCATGCAGCTCATTTGTGCTCAGAGATGTGGACCTGTCTTATCCCAGAGGCGTGTGGAAAGCCTCGCGTGGCAGGCCTGGGAGCTGTGCTGAGTGTTGTAGGACAGTGAAAATTTACTGGTGCAGTAGAAAAAAGGTGTCCTTGACCAACGCAGCTGGGCCAGCTCAGCAACAGGATGTCTTATCAAAAAGTAACAGAATGTTCAAGGATGAGGGCTGTTGCTCTTAGCTAAGGCGTGCAACCGCAAGGCTTGAACCCTGCAGGACCCAATAGAATTGCGCACTCGGCACCCTCCCCTCCCCTGGTTTGAGTTGTGAATAAAAAGAAAAACTTGGTGTAAGTCAGGGCTTGTTGCTCCCGGATGAACCGGGGTGGCAGCCCAGATTCGAATCTGCTAATAAAATCTCCCTCA
>PVKE010031130.1:0-19230 GCA_004027555.1 Craseonycteris thonglongyai
AGAGAGAGAAAGACAGACAGACAGAGACAGAGAACTATATCCATATTGCACTGCATCAAATAATATAAAGATATGTTACCTGTCAGAATAGGAATGAAGGATTGTGAGTTTTGGGCAGGCTTCAAGAATGGAGAATAGTTGGAGAGCTGAATGAAGTACATTGGATGAATAAAATTGTTCATATGCTGTAGACAAATAAGCCTGTTCACTGATAAGAATACCCAATTTCTATTCATTGGTGTCTGGGAAATTCTCATTGTGAACTTAACCTAATGTTTAATTGCTGGGTAAGTTCAAGAAAAACTCATTTATGATCTAGGCTGAGCTGTCCAGTGCAAGAATTAGAGCTTCTGCCATAATCTAAAGGGACCTAGACTAAGAGATAAGTATCACTAGTGTATACATTTGAGCAAAACTTCATCCCTCCAGAACACTAGGATATCAATCTGGATTCTCTATTCTTAGCTCTTAGCTATTTTTCTACTAATTTTATTCCTGTTTTGGCAGGGGTTGGCTTGGTAAAGATGAGCAAACTATCTCGTTACTATTACTGTCCCGACCTTAGGCAAGCCTCTTGTTATTTATTTATTCTTTTCCTTAGACTGACATAACCAGTGCTCAGCATCAGAATAGCTTAAAATATTAAATACATCTCTTTATACTCCACTTAGAGCTGTCAGCACAGAAGTTCAGGTCTTGCTGGCCCAGTGGGTGTAACATAGTGTAAAGATACAAGTTTTTGTTCTGCTTCAAGTGTGGGTGATTTATTAGCTACTCCAGGTGAAATGAAAAACCACAAATTTTGTGGCAGCCAGTGGGGGAAATGCACCCATTGATTTCCAATTATAAAAATAGTTTTCTTTGGAGTGGAACTCCTTAATTACTCTTTGCCAATATCTAGTAGACCAGTATTCTCATGACAGATTAAATTTACCACATTCTGTTTTCTATACTCGAAAATTTCGGAGTCATTCTAATTATCTTTCACTTTCTTTCAGCTGTGTCCTTTCATTACGCCCCGTGGCCTGTCCTTCTGTTCACAGGTGCTTCCATTTGCTTTTCCTACAGTTTTCAATTATACTTCCTGTTTCTCCCTTTCTTTCCTCCTTCCTTCCTTCCTTCCATCCTTCCTTCCTTCCTTCCTTCCTTCTTTCCTTCCTTCCTTCCCTTCTTCTCCTTCTTCTCCTTCTCCTCCTTCTTCTCCTCCTCCTCCTTCTTTTCTGATAAAGAGATACAGATATTGCACCTCCCAATTTTTTTTTGGAAAAATTGAAAAGAAAAAATTAAACCATCTGGCTGAAGCAATGTCTTCAATAAATACTTAAAGTTAAGGTGACCAGATTTTAACATTGGTAAAGCGGGACGCCATTGACTGGGGGGCGGGGGGTGAGGGGGTTCTTGATTAAAAATCTGGTCTATCACTCGCCGTTCCCTAGCTTGTCGTGCATGCTTTCCAAAAATCGGGACTTTTTTAAAATGCCGCGGGACGCGGGAAAAATTGTTAAAAATTGGGACTGTCCCGCCAAAAGCGGGATGTCTGGTCACCTTACTTAAAGTTCACAAGTCCAAACAACTTACTTAAAGTTCACAAGTCCAAACAAATCCTAGTGCAACTTTTAAAATACTAGAGAAATAAAAGTTGGGACTCAGCTGTTGGGTAACTGAAGAGTAAGTTAATAAATACTTAATTAGAGAAAGAAGAGTTTTAGAAAATTGTGTTTTATGAATATTAGATAAACAACAGACTGAGAGCCTAGTAGCTCTGTTTCTTCTGTCCACCTCATTTCCATCTCATTTTTTGCTTGGACTAACAAAACACAAGGCAACTTCATCTGACTCTGGCTCTGTCCCAAGTGAGAACTGGAAGGCCATGAAACATTTCTGGCCCCCATTTCCCTGGTTTATAAAGTGAGAAGTTTGGGATAAACCATTTTTGGCATACCTTACACCAAAGGCATTCTATGAGTCTGTGATATCTTTAGCGTTGGAAGAATGTCCAGATAGATCATAGACAGAGTTTTTCTGAAGAAGCCCCCACTTGGCCATGACATGAGAGATTTTGATATAGCTCAGCCTTGAGGTAAGAGTAATTCTTTAACAACAGACCAATAGTAGTAAATGTATGTGAGATTTTCATAATATATTTTCTTTCTTGGATTCAGTGAACTGTCTACTAAATATAACTCTTGTATATTTTTCTTGTTTCATTCTACTTTCATGCAACAGTAGGCTCATAGTAAATTTCACATTATTCCACTTACTCTCCCAGTAATTTATCACATTGGGCAAAACTGCATCTAGCCTCAACAAATTAAAGCCAAATTTGATTTAATTGTTTTCATTTGAACAGAAGCTATTAGCATGGCAGGATTAAGAATAAATTATTTGTTTTGATTATTTGTGTTGAATAAATTTATTCTTATGAAATTACTCTTTACATTCTTTTGCCATTCTGGCCCTGAGTTGTTTGTTAATGATTGAGGTCACTACTCGATTTATGAACAAAAGCATCTGTGGTATGCACAAAAACTTTCATGAAAATTCCTGGTCTTTATTGTCCTACCCTGAAAGCATTGATGGTGATTAGTGTTAAACATGCCTCTAAGTATTTATAGATTTGATTCATAAAAGTATACAAAGTGTGAATTTTGTAAAACTTAAGCTCTTGTAAGTGTGCTAGTTATGTTTTTTCATAATAGCATTTCTAGTGTATTGGATGTTGGAATGGATCTAGAGTGGATATCAAAACTTACATTCATTAAGCACTTATGTGCCATATATTATGTTTGCTATAGGTGTATTAATGCATTGATCATCTCAGTAATGCTGTGAAGTATGTTTTTCTTATGCCCAATATCTGTATGTAAGGAAACTGGGATCCAGGTTAGTTAAACTTGCATAAGTTCCAGAGTAAATAAATGAAGATCCAGAAGGCACTGCCAGGTAATCTGGTAGTAGAACACTCATTGTTAATGCTTCTACTCTGCTACCTCTGACCTAGATAATATTAATAATCCTAGTTGTATTGTTATAACTCTTATTATGTGCCAAGAACGCTTCAAAGTATTTTACAAATGAAACCACAATTATTCATGACAACAACTTTATAAGGAAGTATTATTATTCTTTCTATTCTACAGATAAAGAAACTGAGGCACAGAAAATTTTGTTAACTTACACAAGGTCATGCAGAGAGCAGAGAAGCCAGAATGGGATACATCTAGTTCATCTTCTTAACCTGTGTTTTTAAATACTCATTTATTCAATTTTTTATATAAGTATTTTATAATTTTCTAGCTGTGTACATTTTTCACATATAAATAGTTATAAAATATTTGTTTCACAAGGTTGCTATGAAGATTATTAAGTTAGTATTCATATATGAAGGATTTAGGGAAGTATAGAATAAGAACATGGACTTGGAGATATCGTGATTCTAACCTTGGCACTCTTTCTTCCTAGTTAGATGACGATGCTAAGGTGTATAGCCAACCTTTTCAGGACTCATTTTTTTTTCTTTCCACTAGTGATAATGCTTTTTTTCTAAATATTTATCTAATCTTCTCCAGTCCAATGACTACCATGTCTAGATTGGTGAATCTTACTGTTTAGTTAATTAGTTAGTTTGTTTAGTTTTTCACTTGAACTTTTCCTCAGAACTTCAAAACATATGTATAAGCAACTCAACCCATCTGCTTGGATGTATAATGGCCATCTCCAACTGAACACTTTCAATCCTGAACTCTTAATCAAATGTGTCTTGTTCATCACTCACTGCCTCTCTTTACCACCATCTGATACCTGCTCCTTTCTTAGGCTTTCCCATTTAATAAATGACAATTCTATTTACTCAGTTGCTCAGACCTAAACACCTGCAAAGCTGTTCTCGGCTCATTCCTTTCTCTCATTCCATCAGGTACTGATAAGTGAATTCTTTTCCACTTACCTTCAGCATACATACATACTGCATCCAAAGACCACCATTTCTGTTATTACTACCCTTGTCCAAGCTGCCATTCTCTTGCAACTAGGCTTCCGAGCTAATTAGTCTTTCTGTTGTGACTATTGATCTTTTGAAAATGTCAGTTGAGGATATCAGTTTCTTGCACAAACTTGGGCCAAGCTTATTACCTACATTAAGGTGACCAGACATCTCGATTTTAGCGGGACAGTCCCAATTTTTAACAATTTATCCCGCGTCCTGCGGCATTTTATAAAAGTCTCAATTTTTGGAAAGAATGCGTGACAAGCTAGGGAATGGCAGGAGATAGACCAAATTTTTAATCAAGAACCTCCTCCCCCCCAGTCAATGGTGTCCCGCTTTACCAATGTTAAAATCTGGTCACCTTAACCTACATGGACTTACATGATTCAAATGCTGCCCTTCTCTTTGACCTCATCTATGACTCCTTGCCTTGCTCATTCCAGACTGGTCTTGTTTTTACTAAAACATGAAGTTTGTTTATTTTTCATAGGTTTTCACTTTTGTTGTCTTCCTTTTCATATCCACAGGGTTAGTTTCTTAATTTCACTCCTATCTATGCTCAAATGTCCCCACTTTGAAAAATTCTTCCTGAAATATTTACTCTTTCAAAGGCTCTAAAGCTCCCATCCCATCATTTTATTTTTTTCTTCTTAGCACTAACCACTATTGAATATTATTTTATATATTTATTTTTCTATTATCTGTCTCATACATTAGGACATCATCCTTCTGAGGTCAGGGCCTTTGTCTTGTTCAACACTGTATGTATAGCATCTAGAACAAAGGCAAACAGAATTAGCATATGTTTGTTCATTTGTGTGGCTTCCTGTAAAGTCTAGTAGAATAACTTAGTGCTTTTAGACTATGCAATGGTGACTGCATAGTCTATAGGCTATCTAGGGGGAAAATGCCATTTCATACATCCAGTAGTCCTAGAGTACTCTTTCATTTACTAACTTCCACATATTTTTTTAGCATCATTTCTGATTAGTAATTCTGGTTTCATTCATGGATTGACTATCTTCTGAACTTTCAATTTCTGGCTGTGTTTTCTGGCGTCCACTCCCATTTGTCCATTCATCCATGGAGCGTCGATGATTGATACAAACATCCCTATTGATGTGGCCCCAGATCTCATACCTGGAGTATTGAATGCTCACACAGGAAACTACTGCCAAGGATGACTAGCCTTTCTGTATTTCTTGAAGAACTAATCCTTTGGCATTTAGTGTACAGAGGGTCAGAGGACTCTTAGTCTTATTTTATTTTTTCTTGATTAAGAAGCATTTTTAAATGTTTTACTCAGGAGTGGCTACACCTGCTAGTTTTTATCTAAAATAACTTTTTTTCCTGAAGTCTCGTCCCTAACCAGTAGTAGTATCCCTGAGAATATAAAAAAATATGGCATTTCATTAAGATCTTTAATCCCAATGTCTTATGTGTCCTAGAATTAGTCTCTTAATTTTCATTATAATCCAGGATGATTAATTTTGTTGTTATTTACTACTTATGTGACCTTGGGAAGATGATGTAATTTCAGTTTCCTTACCTACAAAGCAAAATATATTTATAAAGGTCAAAGACTGTGAAGTCCGTAAAAATAGGAGTTTATTTTTTTAAATATTTATTTTATTATTTTGAGAGAAGGCGAGAAAGAGAGTGATAGACACAGAGACACAGATACAGAGAGATAGAGAAGGTGGGTGGGCCCAGAGCAGTCTCCATAGTTGTATATCATTAGCTGTGACATGGTTTCATTCCACACAGGTTGGTGTGGGGCTGTGAGGAGCAGGAATCAAACCAGACTCCTCCCACATGGGAAGTGAGAACTTTCGCTGCCATGTCATCACAGTGGTTAGCAGTTGTGCTGCAGTTCAGCATATGGGTTTGCATGGGCCGGCGCTGAGAATCAAACCCTGGACCTCAGGATAGCAAGGCAGTGCTCAACTGCTGAGCTACCTTGGCATGCCAACATAAGAGTTTTAATATAGGTTCTACATCTTTCTAGCTGGATGATTAGCTAACATTTCATTTTATAAGAATAGTACTGGCCATTGCCTGGATATTTTAACAATGAAATAAGAAAACATATATAGCACCAACATGATCATCAAACTTTACTTTTCACCACATTTCTGATTTTCACTCTGGTTGTTTGGGAAAGCTCCTGATACAACTTGCTGGGCCCTTGTCACTTGTTTTCCTACTAGTTAGTTAGACCTTGCTCATGTATTACAGCCAAAACTTTGTATTTTTAAATGCAGTTATCATGGGATATATCATAATTTAGCAAGAATTTTCTGTCCTTAAATCCTTACTTTTGACTCCTGTAACAATGCTGACCTCGTATGTCATTCTTCATTCTGAATTTAGCTGTATCTCTTGAACATGGTGGTTTTGAATATTTCCTAACTTTCTCCCTAGCCACAGAAAAAAGGTCATGTATCAAGTTCTTCATGACAGCTCCTGAAGGTCAGCATGCCTTACACATGTATCTATATAATTCTAATATTCAGAAGATATCCAGAAGAGGTATACAGAGAGCTTTGTCAGCTTTAAATTTGCATAATTTATTGTTCCTTTTAGCAATGATCTATAACATTTTTAATTGTGCCCGTACACACTTGAGAATAGAGTTTTTCTCTGGCATTCTAAAGAGAAGCTATTGGTACATTTACCCCTTTGGGTAGGAGACTTAAGGCAATTAATGTAGCTAATCACTTTGTTTTAAAATCTAAGATTTCGTTAATCATACACTTCCCTTCACTGGAGCAAGAAGCCAAATTGCTGCCCCAGAAAACCACCTCCCGGATGCCTATTTTTCACACCTGGTTTTTCTAAGTTAATTTGTCTTTGTAGCTCTAAGGTTGGAACTGTTTAAGAATTATGTCACTGTTAATTACATACAAACCTTATTATGGTTTGTCTTTAGAAAAAGAATTGATGACTATGAAAATGTAGTGTTTATATATAAACATTTTACTTAAAAGTTAGAACTCCTAGAAGATGTATACAGTCCTTGGAGATGGCACAATTAAATTAGCTGCTTTGGGAGTTTTAAAGTACAGATAAAATACTTGAGCTTTTCTTGAAGACTGACTCTATCTCCCTCCCTCCCTCTTCCCATATTTCCCTCCTTCTCTCCCTCCCTGCCTTCCTCCTTCATTTTTTGTTAGTTGACTAACACAATTGATCAAGACATAGCTATAAGAAGTACTCAAAATAAATAAAACATACTTCACAAAAATTGTTACAGATAACTTTATTTTATTGTACTTATATATTTAAAATACCACTTCTATAATTTGTTCTAATCAGTCCTGAGATCTATATCAAATTTTATGGTATAGCTTGAAAAAATAACTCTTAGAGCTTACTAACAAAGAATGCCTGAAATTAATATTGAAATTGGATGAAGTCTGCCCAGGACCTCTGATGTTAGTATTATAATGTAATTGGTACTGCTTATCAATGGCAAGATAAGAGTCTAAATCAAGCTTGTCCAACCTGTGGCCTGCAGGCTGCAAGCAGCCCATGACGGCCTTAAACGTGGCCTACCACAAATTTGTAAACTTTCTTAAAACATTATAAGATATTTTGTGAATTTTTTTAAAGCTCATCAACTATCATTAGTGTTATTGTATTTTATATGTGGACCAAGAGAATTCTTCTTCATGTGTGGCTCAGGGAATCCAAAAGTTTAGATACTGGTCTAAATCTTGTACAGAATATCGCTGTCATGCTTTGATTTGATAAGTTCAGAAACTAAATTCTGTACATCTAAAATAATTAGATGTACATTTTATATATAGTTTATCTCAAAATAACAAACTGAATTAATTTGTTTTTGTTTTGTAGAGAGAATTTTAGGCTTTTAAAAATATTGAGCAATGCTTTTAAAATTCTCACTATAAATTATAGGGAGTTACTCTTTTGAGACACTACTATCTTAAATAATTGCAAAGATAGTATCTTCTATCTTGCAGAAGTGATAATATACAGAATAAAATGCATACCTATCATAATGAACATGTTGGTCAAATTAGCTTCCTGTAATTACAAGAATCTCCTTAAATGTCTTTTTCCTTTGACCATAGTTTTTCTACTGCTTCTTACTTCCATGAATAGATAAGCTTGTCCTTCTAAGGAATATACTCTAGGAAGTGGATTAGTTTGCATTTGCATCATTCCTTTTGCCTGAACATTTTACAGATGCAGAATGAAAATTTGTAAAGTTTAAATGACTTACCCAGGCTCAGAGAGAGAGCCAATGAAAGTCAACTGAAGAAACAAGACTGTCTCAAAATTTGGTGCATTGGTCCAAACATAAAATATTACTGTCATTCTTGATAAGCTTAGATTTCATGTACTACACTTAATAGGCCAAAATGACCCATTGTGTTTGATAAACTGTGGAGCACAGTTCATCAGTATTCATCCACAAGAATTATTTGGTTGTCAATGGAATATGGTTCTGTTACTTCTGCCAAAGCTATAGCTGTAACATATGTGTGAAGCAATTAAAACTTGAACCAGGACTACAGATCCAGAATCATTTAGGTGGACAGAAAACTAGAAAAAGGAACAAATTTTTCAGGGCTGAAGTGCATTCACTATGAATCCAGGAAATTTCTAGCTATCTCATTTTAGTTACAGTGGAGTCACTACCTGAGTGGCAACTGTGCTTTCTTTTCTTCTCTTAGGAGTGTTCTCTATATGCTCATATCACCTCAGACACATGGCCCTTTGATGACAACTTATCCCAATCCTTAAGGTGATATTTTGTGAAGAAGACAAGTCATCTTCAAATTTATTATTAAGTCTTTGAATATTAATTTTAGAGGACAAATGGTGACGTGATTGAGTGGGTAAAAAATAGTGATGATGAAAATATAGCAAATATAAAGACTTGGTAATTTTCAGTGATAAAATTATTAAACTCTGCAAGCTTCCCAACTATAGTAATAATGTCTTTTGACTCCTATTCTATATCTGTTTCTTTATATTTCTGCATTTCTGTGGGGGTTTCACAGAAGTACGTAAGGATTAGTGTGCCAATTATTTTCCTATCTTTTCATCTCTTATTCACCCTTTGACACCACTATATGATGCTGGGGCTGAAAGTTTACAAATTATATTTCTCAGGACTCTTTGTTTCTATAATTGAGAATAAATGGAGAAGCTATTGTCTTTCTTCTGTTTCTCTCTTTATGTTATCTTCTTCTTTCTTCCCCCACCTCCTCTTTCTTTCCTCTCCCTACTCTTAATTCTGGCCTTGTTTCTAGTAGTAACTACATTACTTCCCTAATCTTAATTTTTGAGGCAGGGGCTCATCCTCCCTGGGCTCTTGCACAAGGGATTCTTGTACAAAGTGGTCATGGTGGCAGGAATTTAGACTGAATATAGGGTCAAAACAGATGTTCTCTCATCCCTGCTGATATGGTGGTCACTGCCCCAAACACTCTGTATATCCCTAATCTCAGGGGAATCGTTTTGCCTGACAGAATTTGTTTAATTAGTTCTCTTTCATCTTGGGTAAGATAGCACTTTGATGTAACTTGAAAAAAACTTATTTTGGATACAGATTTTCCCTTGCTGCCCACAATCTTGTTGCCACCACCATTATCCATTGATTGTTGAAGTGTCTTGCTGACCATCATGAAATCTCATTCAACATTATGTCAAACCAAGGAATTTATTTTACATTTAAAAAAATATGACTGCAAGTTATAGATAAAAGGGGAACGAACAAGGAAGAAACAAACAAACCAAAAATAAAATGTTACTATATTTTCAAAAACATTTATTTAAAGAGGAAATAATCATAACTATTTCAGTCTTCATTTATGGCATTTATACTCTTTTTTCTTTCATGCCTCATTTCCTTTGACCTTAGTATATATCTTAGTTAGTCATAGTTCTTTGCCTATTGAATGATTCAAAATTTCGATCTTGAAAGTTCTGTAATGTTAGTATTTCTACTTGTACTCCTACCTGTTGTTGAACTTTTACATTAAATTTTTACCATAGGATATTGAAACACTTAGAGGTGACTAAGATAACCTGTGTTCAGACATATTCCTCCCTGCCTTCATTATGTGAAAGCCTTCATTAGGTGAAAGTGACATAGTTTCCTGTTAATAGTCAGAACCAATCAACAGAGTCAATATACCAATACCCTTTTTGCCCTTGGTTCACTAACATGAGGAGCCTAGTTGCTAGTTGAATAGAATCATTGCTCTGTCCCCTGGTGGAAACATATTGCTCTTGGGAACTAAGATTTCTAAACCAAATGAAGCTAAGAATTAGTGCAAGATTTAGAAATATATAATTCATGAATAGATAACTAAGACTACCAGTGGAAAGAGGTACTCCCATTTTTATTATTTGATTCCCAGACCTGTGAATCTTAGGTATACAAGAAACTAATACTTCGGCTACTAATTGAGAGTATAGAACACACCATGCAGAACATTATTACAGCTGTGCAAGGTGTTGCCATCCATTTGGTGCTACAACTAATTACTCAAGTGGCCATTTCACCATTCTGTCAGGTAAGCTGCTTCAGAGTGATGAGAACATGACAAGACCAGTGAATTTTAAGAATATGAGCTGATTGCCTGCCACACTTTGTTTGCTATAAATGAGTTTTCTATTGAGAAGCAATGCTGGGTAGAATGTCAAATGGTGGGTGAAGTGTTCTACATATGTCTACAGCGGTGGTTCTGGAAGAAGCATTGCAGACAGAAAAGGCAAATTTATATACAGTGTAGGTATCTATTCCAGTGACAACAAAAATCTGCCCCTTCTGTTATAGAAATGGTCAAATGTAATCAGCCTGACACTAGTTAAGTATCTCAGGTATCTCTGCCATGTGGGGAATGCTGCTATATGAGGTCTCAGCGTTGGTTTCTGCTGTTCGCCAGGTAGATACTTGGCATTAGCTATAGCCAGATTGGCCTTGATAATTGGGAGTTTATGTTTCTGAGCCTATGTATTAACATATTCTATATCCTTGACACCATGGTCCTTTTTCATAATTCTATTGGACAAGAACAAGGGTTGGTGGGGAATATATATGATTGATACATATGTAATTTTGTTTCTCTGAGTATTAATATCTACCTCTACTAAAGTTGCTTTTTGGTGAGCCTTCCTATGTAATATCAATATTATTATACTTCAGAAAGTCACAGAAATCTATGCTCTTATCTGTCCTTCAGACTTTCTTGCCACTAATTTTCCAATATGTTTCTCTAAATCCTTGACCACTCAGCCATTACTCTTGAATTAGTGTAGATTCCTACCTCCTGCTGCTGCTTCTCTCAAGCAACATTAGCAGGCACGTACACTGAAGTTTTGCTGACTAGTGGATTTACTTTTATCACTCCTTTTTAAATTTACCCTAGAGTGGGGCTAGAGTGCTGTAGTCATCCACCTTAAGGTAGTACCAACACATAATTCAGAAGCATCTGTAACCAGGACACATTTCTTTTTTTTTTGGTCAGTGGTTATATGAAACTCTTTATGAAGTCATGGGTATGACTGAAAGAGAAGAAGCAATGTAGCAGATAGCAGCTGCAGAAATCTGAGCCACTTACACTTGTAATTTTATGTTGCTTTTGGGACTTACTCAAGATTAGTCTTTTTTTTTTAATATGAAGATTTGCTTCTTTGAGGATATTCACATTTTTATTTATTTATTTATGACAGAGAGGGGGAGAGAGAGAGAGAGAGAGAGAGAGAGAGAGAGAGAGAGAGAGAGAGACACAGAGACAGAGAGAGAACTAAATTGGGGGAGCTCCCAGTTCAGCATATGGGTCTGCACGGGCCGTGGCCAGGATTAGATCCCCAGTCCTCGGTGCTGCAAAGTGAGCACATAATCCACTGAGCCATCCCGGCTTCCCAAGGTTAGTCTTGTATATGACATTTCTACTTAATGAGGTGGTGCTTGCCCAAGTAGCTGGTAAGTGAGGCACTATTTATTTATTTTTTTCATAAATTTAGAATATATTTTTTAAGTTTTATTTTATTGTTTGAGTGAGGGTGATGAGAGAGAGAAAGAGAGAGAGAGAGAGAGAGAAGAGAGAGAAGGGGAATGTTCCAGAGCGGTTTTCATAGTTGTATATTGTTAGTTGTTACATAATTTCATTCTACACAGGTATATGTGGAGCCACTTGGGGTGGGAACTGAACTGAGGCAGGTTCGCATATGAACTTGCATAGGCTGGGACCAAGATTTGATCCCTAGACCTTGCAGTTGCAAGGCAATTCCTTAACCTATTGAGCTATCCTGGCATCCCCAACATTGAGTTTGCAATGGGAAACTCAGATTGTACTATCATTTGTTGGGCCACAGCCTAGTGCTGAGTTTCTAGTAACTGTCAGTAGGAAACCAGAATTTATTTATTTTTAATCAAAAAAGAATGAGGGTGTTCAGAGCATAACTTTTCTTCAAAATCCTAACATTTTGAACTGTGATCCACCTATAGAGGGCATGCCAAAGGCTCATACCATATATCTATTTGCCACAGATAGTTCATACACTATTATATCTGCTGGATATGTGGAATTCAGGGACATGTAAAAAGCTCAAGCAAGCTGCACAGAAAAAACAAGAGAGAGAGAAAGAGAGAGAAGAGAGAGAGAGAGAGAGAGAGGGAGAGAGAGAGGGAGAGAGAGAGAAGCCATCTGTTCTCCATGCATTCTAAGGCACCAGATGCATAGTAAAGCCATATATAATGTTTTATCCCCAAGTGCCCACTGACTGTAGCCTCATGAATGATCCAAATGATACCAGGTGAAACCACCCAGAGGAACCCTGCCTGAATTCTCAATCTACAGAATTGT
Organism: Craseonycteris thonglongyai; assembly: GCA_004027555.1. Lineage (NCBI taxonomy): Eukaryota > Metazoa > Chordata > Mammalia > Chiroptera > Craseonycteridae > Craseonycteris > Craseonycteris thonglongyai. The sequence continues at coordinate 12,835 of PVKE010031130.1, forward strand.
GAGAAAACAAGGGTTATTGTTTTAAGTTACTAAGTGGTAGTATAAAAATAAAGGCCTTTAGTTAAAATTCCCTTTGGCATGTTGATGGATCCTGTATCCATATAAAAACAAACCCCTCATAAAAATTTTTTTACTCACAATGTCAACTAAATTCTAGCTTTTTCTTCTTAATCCTACTTTAAAATAGTCTCACTCATTGTGCAATATGTCAGACTAATGGACTGTTTTAATATTTCTTTAGGAATATATATTCTCCCTCAAATCTAGCTTTGAATAACTAGATAGCAACATATAGTTTGTTAATCACTTTATTATTATTATTTTTATTGTTTTCGTCAGAGAGAGAGAGAGAGAGAGAGAGAGAGAGAGAGAGAGAGAGAGAGAGAGAGAAAGAGAGAAAGGAGAAGGAGAAGAGGGAGAGCTCAGAGCAATCTCCATAGTTGTATGTCATTAGTTTTCAATATATATAGCTTTGCTCCACAGGGCTGTGCAGGGTGGGAACTGGGCCATGGACCTCCATCAGGTGTCCGAAGTATTCTAAGTGCATGTTACTTATTTGTATGAAAGTGTCTAAAAAGCATTTCAGATAAGCAGAGATACACACTCTACGAAGTTAACTCCATCAGAAACATGTGAGAACATGGCTTGTTTACATGAAAATTAACTTATATGGGATTCCTTCATGTTCAAGGCACAGAGGATCCAATAATTTTGCTGTTTTAATTTATTTAAAAATAAGAATGCTGTAATGTTTTTCTACTGTAAAATTATTCACACTTACTATAATTAATAAATAAAAATAATTAAAGAAATTACAAATTACTTACATTCTCTCCAGGAAGAGAAAACTGCTGTTAATATCTCTATCAGCCTCCTTTTTCACATATACCTTTATGCACATGGATAGTTTGTGTACATCCATACACATACAAAATTTATATGCTATTCTATAACTGTTATTCTCCCATGAAAAGTATTAAGAACCTGTTTCTGCATCATTGAATAAAAACATACTTTTTCATTTTAATTGCTAAATAATATTCTATTGATTTAATGATTCCTTATGAGTAATATTTAAAATACTTTCAAATTTTTCTATAACAAAATTTATATCAGGGGAAGCTGAGATGGCTCAGCGGGATATGCACTCGCTTTGCAGCCCCAGAGCCTGAGGCTTGAATCCGGGCCCCGGCCCAAACTGACCTATATGCTGAACTGGGATGGGCCTTCAGTTCAGTTCTTGCAGAGGCTTATGTGGGAGGTTCCTGGCCCAGTTCCTGCCCTGCACAGCCCCGCGCCCACCTGTGGAGTGAAACTGTATGGAAAACGAATGCTGTCAACTGTGGAGGCTGCTCTGGGCCCTCCCCCTTCTCTGTGTCTCTCTGTCTCTCTGTCAAAAAACAATAAAAATATCTCCAAATATATTTTAAGAAACAATATTGATGGTTATATATATTTAAACATTGGTACATATTATCAAATTTCTTATAAAGCTTGTGTCAATTTATGTCCCATGGAAATTCCATAAGAATGTTGTTTTTTAAGTTAAAAGAATATGAAAATGTACGACATTTTAAACCTTTTAAGAACCTAATTGTTGTCTCAGCTTCCTTCTTTTTTTTTTTTTAGTTAAGAATTTCTTTTAAATGTAGAAGGACTATAACAATAAGTAATCATATTCTCTAAATGTCTTTGGTAAGTAGCTACAACTGTGGCAGATTCAATGATTCAACATTTTATTCTTATACTTTTTCTTTTTTTACATTCCATAGTGATTAACAAACTTTATAGAATATATAAATGCTAATTTTTATTTATTGGAAAAAGAATTATACTTTAATGTTCTGGTAAATATCTGATGCTTAGCCACCTATTCCATGTAATTTTGTAATACTCAGAGAAACTCTTACCCATAGATATGATGGAATGGATTCCTAAATTAGCTATAGGCAACTTTGAAGATAAACTTATTTTTCTGAAGCTGAAATTTGAAAAAAAAATGCCTACAATTGTGAAGATGTATACATAATATAAAGGGAAATGAATATATATAGAGAGAGTAGAAACATAAGAGTGATATATTCCCTAAATACCCTCAAACTGTCAAGAATGAGTAACAAAGAAAAAGATTAAGAAATAAGTCACCTTTCTAAGTGATGTACAGTTTTGCATAATAAAACAGTAAATGTACTTGAAGTTGTAATGAAGAAAATAAATATATTTTCTTGGACAAATATAAAGACTGCATGTTTTTCAAATTTGTGATTATTGTACTCACTCATGACCACTCTGCTAAAGATATGTATTTGACCAACTCTTATCATTACAGTCTCCATTATTGTTTTTTTTCCCCTTCCTCTCATGATTTGTAGAAATAAAATAATACTCTCAAACCACTAGCAATAATATGTGTTACTTTTAGCTTAAAAGGTCCTTGTTGTAAAAGAAATACTTTACATTGGCAAAAATGGGTCCCATCTTGCAGTGGTCTTGCTAGACTGTTAAAGTCCTATTTTCCCCAGCCTCTTCTTGCAGGAGCTCTGTCTCCTCAGAACGCAAATATCTTTCTCAATGTCAAAAGAACTCCCTCTCACCCCCACCCCAAGATGGTGCTTGAGTGATAAGATAATATATGTCTGAATAATCACCATCTCAAACTATTTTATTTTTTTACATCAATTTATAATTTCTAGAAGAGTGTCCTTTTAAATGAGCCACATTCCAAAATACATAAACCCAAGCCTAAAAAATTGAAAAGTGTTTGGATGAGGAAGCTGAGAGGAATAGTCAGGAAGCAAGACGGTTCTGGTAAGGACTGCAAGGTTTCTTACCTGTTATTATTTGCAGTTCTCTTTTCGGTAACTTTGCTTCCTCTCCTCGTCCACTGCCTCGATTCTCCTACCCTCAACTTTATTTGAAACTCCAGTTTTGACCCTAAGTGACCTTTCAGCTCCAGAGCTCATAAGAACAGAAATAATACAGTCAGTATTTGTGACTCTACATTCATTTATCTCAAAAGATGAATCAGATTGGGCTGACTTCCAAAGTAGAAACTTCACTGTCGCTGAAAGAATTCAGGCAGAGACAGGTTGGTTATCAGTCAATGTAGTAGAGTTCTAGTTTGGGCATGGAAGATGAACCAGATGACCCCTAATTCCTTTCAGTTCTAGGATTCAGGTAATATATCTTTGCTTAAAACTCTCTCCCTAAAAAAATATCTCCCAACACAAACATCGACATGGTTACTCTTTATTCAATCTTTGTCAAAAAATCTGCTACTGTCATCATTGAAAAATGATGTAGAACATTCCAGCAATTTAAATTCCTCAAAATGCCAGATGTTATATTATTAATCGTATATACAGGTGCACATATACATAAATGTATATGCAAAAATAAGTGTATTTATGCATGTGTAGTGTGGAACATACATGCTCTATGGCACTACATAAATTCTTCAAAGAACATTTTTAGCATGAACCATTTCCATTATAAATTAGTAAAATCCTACATGTAATAATAATCTAGGCAATTTAGCACTCTGTTTTTGTGTGGCTACTATCATAACTTGGAGCTCAGTGCTCCCTACATATGCAGAGCATCGCTAAGGAAATTATTCCCCTGGTATCCCTGTGTTTAGCAAGTTTTGTCTTGCTTTCGTGTCTAACTTCAAGGTATCATATATTTAAGGTAGGCTTAACAATACTATTTATAACTTGGTATAAAAGCAATTTTACTACTATTTTCTTCTGCTCTCTGACTCCAGAGGTAAATGAATGATGTCAAGCAGCACACTTTTTCTAGGGGAAAAAAGCCAACACCCTCCTCAGAGCCTCCCTCCCTCCCTCCCTCCCTCCTTCCTTCCCTCCCTCCCTTCCTTCCTTCCTTCCTTCCTTTTCCTTTCTGCTGAGACTCTGGAAACTGCCTCTATAAAGCAGTAAACATGTCTATTCAAGAAGCTATTATGTCTTTTTCCTTTCTTTTTTTTTCATTGAGGGCTAATTCACAAACCAAAAATACAGAGTTCTTAATGATTCAGGTTGATACATTTTGGCAATTGTACACATACACTTGTGTATTTGACAATTGTTGGCACTCAACAAGATGTAGAACATTTTCTTCATCTTAGAAAGTTTCTTCATGTCTCTTGTCATTAGTTTATTCTTGATACTCTTCCAAGGCAATCACCTTTTGCTTCATGTTTTGATTAGTTTTGCCTGTTCTTGGACTTTATATAAATTTTAATCATTCAGTATGTGTTCTATGTCTGGTTCCCTTCACTCAACATGTTTTTTTGTGATTCATCCATGTTGTTGCATGTATCAATAGTATGTTGTTTCATATTGTCTAATAATATTTCACATTGCGGAATATTATACACATTATTATTCAAATTTTTGTTCATTCTCCTGCAAATGGTCATTTGGATCTTTCTAGCTAATGGCTATTCTGAAAAAGGCTGTTGAGGACATTTTTGTACAAGTTTTTTGAACTTCTTTTTGTTACATTTCTTTTGAGCATAAACCTAGAAGTAGCACTTATGCTTATTTATGGATGAGCTGTATACTTAATTTTATAAGAAACAGTTTTTTACTGATGGTAAAAGGGGAGGGGACATCAAATATATGGTGAAAGAAGTAGAACTGACTCTGGGTGATAAATTCATAATGCAACACATAGATGATGTATTGTAGAATTGTACAACTGGAACCTATGTAATTTTACCAACCAATGTCACTCCAATAAATTTAACAAAAAGAGTTCTTTAAAGTGTTTTTACCATTCATCACTCCTATCACCAAAGAGAGTTCCAACGGTTGCATTTTTTCACCAGCTTTTGTTATTGAGAGCCTTTTTGATATTTGATTTTTCTAATGGGTACCCAATGGTTTCTCATTATGACTTTCATTTGTATTTTCATTATAACAAATAATGTTGAGCACCATTTTATTTTCTTATTAGTTATTCATATATTTTTCTTTTTTATAAAAAGTTACCTGTTCAAGTTATTAGCCCATTTTTTACTGTGTTGCTTTTTTTTGTTGATTTGAGTTCTTTCTCAGAAAAATGTTTTATGAATTTTATTATTAGTGACTGTGGTAGCTAATTTCACATGTCAACTTGACTAGACTATAGTATGGAGGCACTTACTCAAATTTAGGTGTTAGTGTTTGTGAACACAGTTACAAACCTGTGTATACCTGTTTGATATTTTGTAGATATGGTCAACATGGATAATCAGCCGACTTTGAGAAAAAGAGATTAATCTTTATAATGCGAATGGGCTTCATTCAGTCAGTTTAAGGCCCTAAGAACAGAAACTGAGGTTTTCCGGAAAACTTCTGCCTTAAGACTACAACCTAGAAGCCCTGCTTGAGTTTCCAGTTTGCCTAACATTTAAAAATTTTTATGGTTAGTGCCTTTGTTGCTTCTCTAATAAATCTTTGTCTAACCCATAGTTGCACAATTATTATCCTATTTTTCTTCTGAAGCTTATGGTTCTAAGGTGTCTATGTTTTGTAGTTTTCAGTTATGCACATATTTTATTAGATTTGTGACTGATATTTTATATGTTTTTAAATAGTTAAAATATTTTCTAATTGTTTTATTTTAGAATATGAAAATATAATTTATTGTATATTGATTTTATATTATGGGACTTTGCCAAATTTTATATTAGTTTCTCTTGTTGCTGTAATAAATTACCAAAGGCTTAGTGACTTAAACAAATTAGCTTTATTTTTTTTTAGTTCTGGGATCAAAAATCTTAAAATGGGTTGTCAGGGTTACATTTTTCTGGAAGCTGTATTTTGCCTTTTCTCTAGAGACCGCCCTCATTCTTTGAACTGCATTCCTCTGAAGCCACATATCCCATTTAAAATCCAGCACCATAGTATCTTCCAATTTCTCTTCTGGTCCCTCTGCTCTCTTTGCCATAGCAACTTCTGTGTGACTATGACTCTCTTCCTTTACTTATAATCCCTTATGAGTATACTGAGACCACCTAGATAATCCAGGAAAATTTTCCCATCTCAAGAGTCTTCCTCAATCACATCTGCAAAATTCTTTTTGCCATGTAAGGTAACATATTTATAGGTTAGAGGGACTAGGACATCTTATGTGTAGGGCAGTATTATTCTGTTTACAATAGTTGCTTAATTCTAGTAAGTTTTATTTTGATATTAATATAGCAACACCCACTTTCTTATTCCTAGTGCTTGCATAATGTATCCTTCCTCACACTTTGTATTTTTAGCCTAGATTTTGTCTTTTATGTTTAAAATATATCTCTCATAAATTAGCATATAGATTGGTTTTGCTTTTTTGAAAATCTAGTCTAAAAATCTCTGCCATTTAACTACAGGGAGTGTCCATTCCATTTACATTTATCATCAT